>JADRCD010237471.1:19367-37423 GCA_019843815.1 Montemys delectorum | reverse complement strand
TATTTGGAAGTGTTTAGTGTTTGGAGCTTTTAAAATACTTTAGATGTTAATCCCCCATCAGATGAGTAGTTATAAAGTATTTTCATTCATTGTGAAGCCGACACTTCATTCTGCTAATTATCCCCATTGCTCTCAAGAAGATTTTTAAATGTATGCAGTCCTATTTGTCAATTCTTAGGGTTACTTCCTGTGCTGTTAGAGTCCTTGCTTGTGCCTATATAGAGAAATATTTCCTATACTTTTTTCCTCAAGCAGTTTCAGAGTTTTGGATCTCACACTAAGGTCTTTGATCCATTTTTAATTGATCCCTTCCCTACACTCATCTCTTACCATGGCCCCGCTTGCATGAACTCACAGGGCAGAAGCTAGAAGCTCAGGCTCCTGATGTATAGTACCTGAGTGCCTGCCTCCTTGAAGGACACTGGACTGGAGAGGAGAGAGAAGATCTGGGCGGCAAAGAAGCTCTTGAAAGTCATTTGTTCAAACACCTGAGACAGGAATAGCTTGACTTAGTCCTGCATGCAAACAGAAGTCTCAGCTTAACCCAGATTCCATCAAAACAAAGGAAGATGCCAACAAGCTGTTGGGATGTTCCATTGGATTCCTCCATCTACCCCAGGACTGCTTGCTTGAGTTCGAACTTATATTGGTCACCTATCTAGTCTCTTCAATCTTCCCACTATCATAGTTCCCACCCTTCCTCCACAGTATGAAGGCTCTTGCAGAGTCAGCTGAGGGTTTTTTTTTTTTTTTCAGTTAAAGTCAAATCTAGAAATTACTGTTTCTTCCAAACAGCCAAGGGCAATCAAGCCACAGTGGGACCCAGAGGGAGTCAAGAGACACAAGAGCCTCAGATCACAGGACACTCAGATCCTGGAAAGAAAATGCAAGTAAATTGTCTGTAGGTATTTTTCTAAGAAATTTAGAGGAACATGGAGCTGCTTGAAACATAATTCAGGAAGTCTGTACTTGACCATGTAAAGAACAGAAGCAATTACAAATAGGGAGAATTCTCTGAAGCAGCAAAAGTATAAGAGGCTTTGATACAGAGATGCAGTCCTTGTACATACACTACCATGAGATGCAGAAGCCTATCATTTAAAGCCACTGACTGGCCTATTCAACCGTCCACTGATACCTAGTGATCATTTATTGGATTCTGCCCATCAGGGTAGGATTATAGAGAAAAGAAGAAAGAGATGATTTTTTTTTTTTTTTGCCTTGAATCTATCTAAGACATTTAGCCAGGAGTAGTGGTGGGAGGCAGAGGCAAGTAGATGTATGAGTTTGAGGCTGACCTGGTCTACAGAGTGAGTTCCAGGACAGCCAGAGCTACACAGAGACATCCTGTCTTGGAAAAAGAAAAAAGAAAAAAGAAAAAAGAACAGACTGTCACCACTTGTCCAGGGAGGAAGGATTGGAAAAACAATACAGGGAGTACACAACATGCCAAGGTTCCCATTTATAATATCCCAATTGTTTCCCAATCACATTTCTGGAACTCTTATAGGTAAACTATGACTATTCTTACCCCCCCCCCCTTTTACAGCAGAGACAGAAAGATCAATAAGACACATAGAAAGAGATGAGACATAAAAGCAATGTCAGAATCAGAACCACTGGGTATGGTGTCACTGATTTATATAACACTTCGCACACTGTGGGGAATAGATGGGATTAGCACAGGGACATGCTAAAAGGGAAGGAAATACATACGATCCACGGATGCTCAAATGAAAGCGCCATCTACCCAAGTCTTCCCTCCAAAGCTGTCTCCTTCCTTATGCCGTTCCTCACCAAAAGGCGCTACACTACAATGCTCTGGCAGGACGTTGTTGCCTAGACAGCTAAATCATTTTGTCTTGGTTTTTTTTTTAAGAGCTGAGGACCAAACCCAGGCCTTGCTCTTGCTAGGCAAGCACTCTACCACTGAGCTAAATCCCCAACCCTGACATTTAAATCATAATTAATGCATCCACAGCAATTGCTTCATCTATCAGGAACAACATGTTCTATTGACAAAGTAAACAGAGAAAGAAAAGGCAAGAGTGGAAAGTAAAGAAGAGTAAACTGTGGGCAGTTATTTGTATAAAAGAGAGGCATTTATACTTCTACAAAATTAAATGACTGGGAGCTGGAAACCTTGCTCTTTAAGAGAACCAGAATCTGGTCCCCAGCACCTCCCAGAGGTCTGTAACCATAGTTCTGGGGGATCTCATGCCCTCCCGTGACCTCCACAGGCACCAGGCACACACACAGTGCACATATAAGTGCAAACAAATCACTCATACACCTAAAATAAAATGTAAAAAGAAATTGAAACACCGAATGCAATGTTATCTATTTTTTAACCCAAAGAGCCAGCAAGAGTAGGTAGTATGGGGTCAGGATTCAGTTTACTAGCATGTAGCCTCCAGAAACAGTTCTTCCCAACTATATGATTAAGAATAGTCCTGAATCTATTTTAACTTTGTAGAGTTAAGTACTATGGGCTAAGAGTTCAACATCATCTGGTCTCCCTATAAGACACTGGTAAGCATCCACTGCACTAATGAGCTTGGAACCAGTAATTTGTTCCAATATACCCACTCATTTCTGCATGTTAAAGATTTGTTTCTATTCATTGTGTGTGTATGTGCACATACACACACACACACACACATGCACATGTATGTGTACATGCACACCTGAACATGCTACATTCTCTTAGGTATTAATAAAGGCCTGAAGAGGGTTGTCAGATCTCCTGGAACTAGAGTTATGGGTGATTGTGAGTTGCTTGACATGTGTACTAGAATCCTCTGGAAGAGCAGCCAGTGCTTATACACTGAGCCATTTCTCTAGCACCTGTACCTCCTTTTCACAGTTGAGCTATTTATTTTTGTATTGCTCTAAGTTTGCTTCCAGCATTTATTTTTGTTAGACCACTCACAAGTCTAATGAAATACTACTTGGAAGAGTCAATGTGTCTAAACACTGAGTTTGAATGTTTTGTACAAAGCAAATTGCTTTTTAAAATAAAAATTAAAAGAAAAATTCTACAGAACTAAAATTTTTGTAATAAAATAAAACTTTGGAAGATAATTCTAGAAAGAGGCTAGATCCTTCATATTGCTTCCATTGTAAATTCTTGCTAACTTCAAAGAAAGACGAATGAACTGTCATAACATACATACATATTTGTAAACATAAACTAGTAAAAAGAGAAACGGTTTTAACCCTTCCATAACAAAATATCAGTGAATTCACATACAACTATGTGTTTAGTTTAAAATAAATGGCCAAAGTACGTATACTTTGTATGATTTCCTGCCTTATTCAACTCTAAAGCCATCTAGTCAACCCTCCCTACTACACAGAAAGACTTTTTTGTATCTACTTCATAGGAATATGTGAGAATTAAACAAAAATTCTAGGGGCCAATGCTGAGTACACAGTAGGCGCTCGGTAAATGACAGTAGCTCTAAGGCAGTGAACTTAGTAGGCACACAATAATTGTTTGCTATTAAGTCAGTAGGAGTCATGACAGTCATGTTCTGCCATTAAATAACAGGACACCCATCAAGTCATTTTGCTCAACAAAGAACAAAAGCATCCAGACCAGAACTTGTTCCAGCCCCATGTCAGCAGTCATACAAATCAACCGGGCATTTTGTTAAGATACTGGCTCTGATTTAGAGAGTCTGGGTGTGGTCTGAAGAGGTTGCCTTGGAAACAAGTTCCTACATGATGTTCATGCTGCTGGACTGTGGTCTATATCAAGGGCCTTTCCTGTAATTCTTAAACTCAAGTGTGCACCAGAATCACCAGGAATGACTTGTTGAAACAGAGATGACTATGTTAAAATGAATTTTGGAAGTTTCTAATTCAGTCAGTCAGGTGGAGACCAAGAATTTGCATCTCTCATAAGCATACTTTGAGAATTACTCTTTCCAGTGATGTCTAAGTATTCATCCCACTTGACACAGACTCAGAGTATATACTTAACCCTCTTGAGGCAAACAAAGCACTGTTGCTGTGTTAAAAGTGGAGGCCAGAAAGACCCAAGTGTAAATCCTCACATCCCTGAGAGACTCACTTTACCTCTAAACCTTAACTTTCCTACCAGCCTTCAGGATTCCATTTCCTACTTCCTTTTCCTTTTGTTCAATACCTTCTTTTTTCACCAAAAGAGAAAAAAGAAAGTCTTGTTATGTAGTGGTTACATAAATTCAGCTCTAATCCTGGTGTCTTGACAAGTCCAGAGATGCAAACGTCACTTAACATGACAAGCAAACCATGCTAACTCTAGAGAGAAAACACTGTTAGTCAGGAAAAGAGATAATTCGCACATAACGTGCCGAGCAAATAACAGTGCTTTGTGTGTCTGCATTAGCATAATTACTGAACATCAGTAATTGCTGAAATTATGTTCAGCAGCAGCATCTATAACTCAAAGCAAGAGGCTTCTACCATGAATTCTCTCAGCAGGCCACTGAAGGTGGCTCACCAGCTGACGAAAGAGCTCTACTAGACACTCAAAAGAGCACTACCCATCTCCGAAGGGCACCTGGGGAACAGAGTCTAGATGGATTGTCATCATGACATGGGATCCAAATTCACCTGGGATTTTGCCATCTCTGTCCCACTATATTTTTCCTCTAGAACTTCACCCCCTCTCACAGCAGTTCATGAGGTGTTGCCAGGTCAACAAGACACAATTATGTAGTAGAATATGGTAGGCATTTGGATTGGGGCACACAGAAAGTACAACACAGAAAGAACAATGGAAGCTGGACCACCTATCAGGTTTTGATCTCTGTAAAGACAAATTCAACCAGGGAGCTGCCATGTGCCACCAAATGCAGGCTGGAATGCCAGATTTCACATCCCAGTGAAGAGCAATGAGTTTAATATTGTGCTCTATCATCAAGACCGTCACCTTGCAGAACACTGCAAGGCAGAAGATTTCATTTGTGTACCAGAGTCTGGATGTAGTGGCTATTCCTGGTTATCAGCTTGACTATATCTGAAATGAACTATAATCTAGAATTAGAAGGCTCACCTGTGGCCCTAATCTGGAGGCTGAGAGATACAAGTTTTCGACCTGAATCTTGGCATGGAGATCTTGAGGTATAGTGGCTTTGAATCTCAGAAGATTAAGACAGGAAGATCTACGAGTTCAAGATCATCTGGGATTAAAGGTGTGGTGGCACACACCTTTAATATGGGCCACAGCTTCTGCTGGAGACCTATATAAAAACATGGGAAGAAGGAAGGCCTGCTCTGCTTCGCCTGCTTGCCTTGTGGGACTGAGCAACTGCTGGATCCTTGGACTTCCATTCACAGCTGCTACCGACCGTTGTTGGGAGTTGATTGTTGGGAGTTGGACTACAGATTGTAAGTCATCATAAATTCCTTTACTACATAGAGACTACCATAAGTTCTGTGACTCTAGAGAACCCTGACTAATACAAAATCGGTACCTGGAGTGGCTCTAGAGGAGCAGAAGTATAACCCTGACTAATACACTGGGTATGTATGTGGGTGCATGTACACATGTGTAAGGAAGCCAACTTTAGATGTCATTTCTCAAATGTCATCCACCTTAATTTTCTGAGACAAAGACTCTCATTGGCCTGGGTTGATTAGACCTGGCTGGTCAACAAGCCCTAAGGATTTGTCTGTCTCTGCATACCCAGTGCTACTATTACAAGCATGTGCCACCTCACTTGGCTTTTTTTTACATAGGTTCTAGAGATTGAACTTGGGTTTTCATGCTTGTGCAGAATGTATTTTACCAACTGAGCTGTCTCTCCAACCCAAAACACCTTCTGAAATCCTAGCACCACATGAAGCTACACGAGTGATTAAAAAAAATCTCTGTAAAAATAGGCTCTGAGCCCCTTAATACAGACACTGAGAATCCACTCCCTGTAATCTCACCAGTCCCATGTAGAGAGATGCAATTGATGGAACACAGAATGCACAGGGAAAGAAAGTCCAAAAGAGGACCTCAGCCTTGGCAAAGGAAGAGAAGAGGAGGAGGAGGAGGAGGAGGAGGAGGAGGAGGAAGAGGAGGAGGAGGAGGAGGAGGAGGAGGAGGAGGAGGAAGAGGAGGAAGAGGAGGAGGAGGAGTGGATCAGGGATCATCAAGGCAAGACCATAAGCCTTAGCAACTAAGAGTCTCAAAATTGCATGGTGAGTCAAGTGTACTGTCCCCTCGGGCAGGAACCTGAGAACTGTCCTCATTAGTCATCTTCTTCCCCTGCCTTCCACTCCCCACCAGTACTCAAGCTACATAAGCACCTTTTTCTGCTTGCTTAGTTTACTGTTACGGTCCCCAGAGACTAAGACGAAGGAATTAATGAGCCAATGACTAAATCTGTGTGTCCTGCCAGTTCTACCTCCAAAGAAGCCCATGTGCCTTTGCCCACTGCACTAACACTCCAGCCCTGCTCCTTGTCACCCTCAATTAGCCAATGCACAAGCCCTACCTTGCATCTGTGCCTCAACTCTGAGCCCCTTGGAGCTACACTTCTAACTAGAGGCCAAGGATTTACTAACAGCCAGCTCATTTGGCACACCTGATTCTAATAAGTTGGATGGTTCCCCAAGTGTACAGAATCAAGGTGGAATTCCCTTGCTAAATCCAGGCCTGTATAAAGCTCCACCTTTGTCATTGTCCTGCGTGTACCAGGCAGTGTTTTGTGGGCTCTCCAAGGCCTGCTGCTTCCAAAAGGCCAATTCCATCCTCTTGCTTCTAAGGGGCCTTTGATGACAATCCCTGTACAACACGTCTCTCTGTGCTGATACTCCCTTTGCCCTGCACATTTGGCATTTAACATTTTCCACTCAGTATCACAGAATGACCTTTTGTGGATACAATAAAAATTTACCAGCTGGTTCACAGTGCATTAGCAGCACAAAGTGGTTTTCTAACAAAAAGCTCATAGTAGTTTGTTTGTCAATTATTGTATCTTCAAGGTGAAACTGAGGCACAAGGTAAGTGCCGCAATCGTGAAGCTGAAGAGGGCAGACCTAAGACTACAGTCTCCAGAATATTCTAAGTATCCATTGCTCTATCGACCTAGTGTATACCTTGCTTCTCCCACACCCCCACACCTGTGCTTAGACAAGTGATCAGTGGTTAAGACATTGTCTTAGTCAGGGTTTCTATTCCTGCACAAACATCATGACCAAGAAGCAAGTTGGGAAGGAAAGGGTTTATTCAGCTTACAGTTCCATGTTGTTATTCATCACCAAAGGAAGTCAGGACTGGAACTCAAGCAGGTCAGGAAGCAGGAGCTGATGCAGAGGCCATGGAGGGATGTTCCTTACTGGTTTGCTTCCCCTGGCTTGCTCAGCCTGCTCTCTTATAAAACTCAAGACTTCCAGCCCAGGGATGGCACCACCCACAAGGGGCCCTACCCCCTTGATCACTAGTTGAGAAAATGCCCCACAGCTGGATCTCATGGAGGCATTTCTCCAACTGAAGCTCCCTTCTCTGTGATAACTCCAGCCTGTGTCAAGTTGACACACAAAACCAACCAGTACAGACATGGATAATTTTATTATGTACTTATAATACTTTTCATGTTTTATAAATAAGTACATGGCTTATTGTGTAATGCTTACTGCCCTATAAAGTATATCTATTATGCTTCCTCATAAAGTTCAAGATGAGATTTAGAAAGCTCAGAGATGTTAAATAACTTCCCCACGGCCACCCAGCTACCAATACTAGAACCAAGATTAAAAAGAATAAATAAAAGAAGTCCAGTGCCTAAGCCACTTGGCCACTGAGCTACTCCACTTCCCTCTCTAATAGGCCCCATGAGGATGCTTGGAAGTTGGTTGGTGACCCCATAGAGCCAGGAGAAGGGCCTTGGTAAGATCAAACATCCACAATATCCAATAAAATATCTGTCCTGCTGTGACAGCTGGCTGTTGATAAGGTTTGACATTTTCAAATCAATTTCTATCGACTTCTTTCTCCTTATAAAAAAAAAAGACACAGGTTTGATGGATAAAGCCAAAACTCTGTGTGCTTGGGAGCCAAGGGGAAAAGTAGGCCACAAGCTAGCTCTGCAGAGGACAGCAAGAAAATCAGCTCCTGTGGCAGCAGATGCTGCGGAGAAGCCTGGTGTGGCTGAGGCTGGCTTTCAGGTGTCAGCACAGTGTCAGGAAAATAACACAAGCTGCATCCTGGCCCTGCTGGAGCTTTCTCCTGGCAGAAGCAGAAACAGGGGTGGGCACTCACCCGGGCACAGCCCGGAAGCCATGAATATTTATGTGGCCAACACATAAAGTCTCACTGTAACACACACTGTTTGGGTGCTTTTAACGAGTTAATCTCAGTGATTTCCATGTCCTGGTGCACGCCTGCAACAGACCAGCAGATCATTTCTGTAAAGTCTCCCGAGTAGGAAAACATCTGAAGCAGATGTGGGCTGAAATCCACATTTATCTGGTAAATGTATTACTTCGTGTTTCAGCCTTGAGTCTGTGCGCTGACAACGTCTGTTACCTCTCAACACTGACACCTACCTCAGCACCTCTCTATGAGGTGCTCTGCCTTGGGAATCCTGTATGTCTGAGAGACAGCCAGGATCTGGTGAGGTATACCTTGATAGGCAGAGCTTGACAACGAGGACAAGGGAATGCAGGATTGAACACAAACTAGTAAGGCTGGAGAGGTTGCCCCACAGTGGCAGGCCAGTTTGAGTAGGCCCAAGGTCCTAACTAACACTCTACAGCCTCCCTGTGTCCCTCACTTGCTGATCACTGAGGACTGCTGTTCCAATGGCCACCTTCCTCAACTTGGGCTTTTGACACAGGCCTCTCAATAAGTAACTGGACCACAGTTTCCACTTTGTAACAAAGGAAAATCAAGTTCTGAGTGTTGAAGGGGTTATATTACGAGCACGTAGCTAGGAAGCTCCAATAGAGTTATAGACATGGTTATAGATCTGTCCCATGTAGCCCTGCTCCTAAACCACAAAGCAGGTCCCAAGTAGAAGGTTTAAGCATAAGCCTGCTCTATAGTGTGACTACCCCCAAAGCTATTCTACTTGGAGTAGATTGCTGACTCCCAATTCACCCTCCCATTTAGAATGCAGCTTGCATTCATTACTTTGCTTGTAGCTGTGACCAAAGACCCAACAAAAAGCAGTGTAAGGGAAGAAGGAAGACATGGTGGTTGAGGCACAAAGCAACTGGTCACATGCATTGGCAATCCGGAAGCAGAAAAGGGACAGGAGGTGGAGTGAGGTTATCAAGCCTCAAGACCAATCACCAGTGACTGACTGCTTCCCTCCAGTTATTGTCAGGGAGTCTCCAGAGGTCTCCAAACAAAACAATCTATTGCCACTGTTCTTGGTTACCTACCCTGCCTTGGTGGTAGGGCAGGACATAAATAAACTGATCCCACATTTACCAGGAAACTCCTTCCCTGCTGACAGTAGTGCTGGGAAGTTCTAAGTAGCCTCCAGGGAAGAAAAGATATCTTACCCAGCATCAAACCTTGCATGGCGCAATACTGACATGCCACACAAGATCCGCACCTTGGTATAATTGTGGCATGACTGTTACAGAGTAACTCATTTCCTGATTGGGTGTGAGACCTGTACCGATTGACAGAATTCATGCCTGGTACTGTACACCTGGTCAAAAGCCCAGAGCTGAGGAAGACGGGCCCTAAGGTAGAACCTGCTATTGTTATTGCGCTAAGTGGTCATGATCACAAGGGCCTTCTAACTACTTAGGTTTATACATCTATATCCAGGCTGCCCTCACACTAGCTCAGAGAAGCTTCTGCTTCAATGGGCAGTCAATGTAGATGCAAGGCAGAGACTAAGACACTGGGTGGCCAGTCCTATAGAGAGTATCTGTATCAAGCCATACTCAACACCAAGGCTCAGGGAACACTGAGGGAGAGGAGGCCGGGAGAAGGTAAGAGCTGCAGGATGGAGAGGAGTGCTGCGAATTCCTGTGTTCTAGAGATGACATTGTTACCACAACCACAAGCTCAAGATAGCTGTGGTTATTGCAGAAAACCTGCACGAGTTTAAGGAGCCAGGAACCCAGCCTAGATGGGGTGGGTGGTCTCAGGCCACGCCCCTTACTAGGGAGCTATTGGCAGCTCGCAGTTTCTTGAAAAAGAGAGAATCATTCTCTTTTGATGGTGAGACCACTGGGTTCCTATGCTTCACTGGATGGCCCCACACCCACGTACATATAGATAGCACTAACTGCACTTAGTGGACTTGTTCTATAAATAAATAAACAAAAAGAGATATGAAGCTTGGAGGAGCACATATTGGACACTATGTGAGCAGTTAGAGGGAGGAAATGGAAGTAAACGTGATCATATTTAATTATATATATTGAGGTGAATATGACATTTCATTGAATATATATGTTCACATATGTGGACGAACTATATACGTAAATATATGCATAGTATATGTATGTATAAATATACAAACACATACATATACAGTGGACAGACAGTATTTATATGGTCATAGTATTTTACCATAGCAATAGAAAATAAGCCAGATCAATAAGCAACAGAGAGTTGTGGGAAGTGTTAGAGTGGGGCTAAGTATTAGATAAAAGAATGTATGAAGAATGTATGGGGCTAAGACAGGAGCTGAGGACCCCATATGTCCTCCTGTGGGAGGCTGTAATGCCAACTTGGAACACATTAGCAAAGGCTTGGCATTTGACAGATCACTGTAGGAGTGGCTACAGCAGAAACCTCCAGTTTATTCCAATGCAAACATGCGTTTCTGCTCTTGGTTTCTGAGTTATTCCTGCCTCTCTGTCACTTGGGGGGTTGCGGGATTCTTCCTGCCTCGTGTCCCATCATTCTAGAAGAGCATTAGCAAAAGCTATCCATCCACCTGCTGACTCCACAGAAATCTGAGAGCACCAGATCCAGGGACAGGAGGGAGGGGACAATCCTGATTACAATATTTTATCCTCAAGTATGCTCCACCATCCATCAAATTTGCTAACATGGCAAAAATTGTGGAGCTGAATTGTAAAGAAAGGAAGGAAAGTCTTGTCCCCAAAATGACCTAATGCAACTCCTTGAGAAGCCTGTGGTCTGGGGGGAGGAGACTGACCAGGAAGGGAGAGCCAGAAACAGGGGCCTGGGTGCCTAGGGTACCATGAGGGAGGACAGTAAGGAGGGCTGCAAAGGCAGCAGACCGACTCCAGATTCATTTATTTTAATAATCGCTCAAAGACATAGTACATATTTTAAATAGGGACAGTCAGAATAAATTACATACAGACTCATAATTCCAGGGCACTATCCTCTTCTCCCCAGGAAGAGGAACAATTTCCTCTGTGCCCACCTCAGCCCCAGGAAGAGGAACAATTCCCTCTGTGCCCCCTCAGCCCGAGGATCTCTTCTCCCTCCCTCCTCTCTAGACTTTTTGCCTTCTGTGGACCAGGACCACGTCTAACTTTATGCCTTTTCTTTGGCACCTCCCTCGGGGCTATAACAGCACAATGCTCAGAGATGCATACTAAGAGCTAGCAGAAGCAGGCCTGGCCAGCTGGCCTCCCCAGAGCTGCCTTTAGCTTGCACGGCAACGAGATGTGAGATGCCAGAACCCAGTCCCATGGCCTCCTTCTGGGCTATTCAGTACCATCTGGCCCTCTGCTCTTCTGAACGCTTTGCACAGCTGGGTCTCCAGCTTCCTATAACAGAGACCAAGATATACCTTATACCTCTTCCCAACACAGCTGGGCAGCCACAAAGATGGCAACCGACCCAGAAGCACATGCTTGAACACAGGTGGGCAGAGGTCGAGAGGCTAAGTAACACATGGACAAAACCCAGCATCTGCGGCCAGAGACAAGATCCAGGTCCCTGTCGTGGAAGAGGGCCTGGTTTGCAAACAGAGCAGGAGCAATCAAAGATAGAAAATAAGAATAGATACAGTGGAGCCCACCTTCCTGGACCTGCAAGGAGATGGGCTTGAGAAAGATTCAAAGCTCAGGGTGGAGCAAACAGGGAACAGCCATGGAAAGCAGGGATGCACTCATTTTTATTGTGGCCCCTTCATTCAGCCACTTAATAGGTCTTTATTGAGCTGGGCCTGCTATTGCCCAGTCTGTTCGTCTATTGTATAGACATCATCACTCAAGCACACTCTGGGAAACCTGCCATTGGGATGACATACTATGATGCAAAATCACAGAATGCACTTCTAAGAACCCAAGGCCATGTTGACTCATCTGCGGTATCATATATGCTTAGAGCACTATGATGGACAGAATATGAACAGATTAAACCCAGCACAGGAGAACTGAAGATGCGGCCAAATGGTAATCACATGATGGGGGCTGCTGCTGCTGGCGTAGGACACCACACGGATGCTTGGTTTTAAATGTCACCTCGCCACAACCAAGAATTGTCAGAGCAGGGCACCTCAACTGAGGAGCTGTCTGTATCAGTTTGGCCTATGCGTGGGTGCGTCTGTGGGAGGTTATCTTGGGTTCCTTAACTAATATGGGAGGCCCCACCCAAATGTAAGCAGCATTTCCTGGTAGCAGAAGGAAGACTTCCCTCCCCCCGCCCCCTCTTGTCCTTCCTTCTCTCTCTACCACTGAATTAATTTACCCTGTTGTTCCTTCTAACCCCTTCACCGATGTCTGAACCAGCATTCCAAAGCTTCCCACGTGGACTATATAGACCTGAGGATCAGGTCTTTACTGCAGGATCAGGTCTGCTGAGGCACCTAGCCTCATGGCCAGAGCAACTACTGGCTTCTAAGCCTTCTCACTGTGAGACACCTGCTGTTGGACTCTTTCCTTCATGTAACATAGACTGGCTTAATAAATCCTTTTTCTCTTTCCTTCATGTAACATAGACGGGCTTAATAAATCCTTTTTCTCTTTCCTTCATGTAACATAGACGGGCTTAATAAATCCTTTTTAAATACAACGTTTTCATTCTATCAGTTCTTTTCTTCTGGAGGATCTTAATACTCTATCCAACAACAAACGTGTAGATAATGACAGGCAGCAAGATAGTCGCGTGTAAACGAGCAGCACTGTTGTTTTTGATATCGAGTGCTGCTCACACGCCGCACTTTCATGACTAGCAGTGCGGTAGACCTGTTTACACCGGCGTCGCCACAAGTATGTGAGTCGTGTGCTGTCATGAGGTGATGGGACTTGCTCGGCTCTGTTATCCCCTATGGTACCACCATTGCAAATAGGGACTGTAGTTGAGCCAAATGCAACTATGGCACATGGCAATCCTTAAAAACAGACTTGAGAGCTGACAAAGTGCTCAATTCTGCCACATGACCGCCTTGGCAAGAGCTACTCTTAACCTCTAAGTCTAACGTATTCTGACTTTAATTTTTCAGAGGCACCACGCACAAACCCCCAAGTTTCCCTCTAACGCGCACGCTGTCTCTCACACTCGATCTTTTTTTTTTTCCCACCAGCATGCCAATCTTGTTCCTAATTTAGCCCTTAGACTAAGCCAGGTTGTCAGTTTGCTATTCCCTAATCCCTTCTCACCATGGCAATTGAAACTGATGATTGCAACATTGCTGAGTTCCTTGTTCCGGGGCCTATTGTGCAGAGTGTAATCGCCGCCCGCCCGCCCGCCGCCGCAGACAGCTTGTGGAGCTGGCAGAACCAACATCAAACAAACAGCACCTCCTGCCTCTACCCAGGACCCGACTGCTTCAACAAGAAGCCACTGGTCCTGCGGAAAGCAGACAGAGCTGGTCCCTGCCCACGCGGTTGAATGGGAAAGGCCAACTTTGAAAGGTTATGCAAATAGGACTGAGGGTGGAGCCTAAAGTGAACTGGCCAGAGCAACAAGTAAGGCGGGCATCTTCCTGCTTGAGCCAAACAACAAGAAGAAAGTGGGAGAGATACGGGAGGGTTTGAGTCATATAAACAGCAGAGAGGCACGAGGCCAAAGCATCATACTGAGCCAGGGCTTCTGGAATCCACTCAAGAAGCTAAGTGTGGCAGGAGATGAAGCTTTGTAAGGGATTCTGGGGTCAGCCCTCAGAGAGCCTTGCCAGCCAAGCAAAAGAGCCTGAGTTGATTCCAGAGCTGATAGAAAGTCACCAAGGGACCCTTTATAGGGAAGGGGGCAACTGCCATAGTTTAGGAGGAGCTGAGGGAAAGGATTTAACCAGGTCACCCACATGCAACTGGTGAGCCCGTCCAATGGCGAATAGAATTAGGATATTTGTTGGCAGGCCCCAGGCCCCACCTCTATACCTTTTTAATAGGCTGCTTCTGGTTTTTGAGTTTAAGAGTCTCTGAATGAGACAAAGCAATCCATATAAAAGAGCTGGCCAGCGTGCTATGTGGCTCATAAAGCCAGGCTTTATGCTCGTATGCTTTGGTCTATTCTTAAGGGAACCATTGAGAGAGAGCCATTGAAGATTGAGCGCTCAGGCGTCCCAGCACAGGATAGACTTTTCCAGCAAATCCCCTGTTCCCTCTCCAGCCCTAGCACGGTGACCAGTGCACTATCCTATATGCAGAGCTTTTACCTGAGTATGCCTATTAGTCCAATCAACTTAGAGAAAGAATATAGGACAGAATTTAAGGATGGTAAAACAGACCCATGCCACTCCCAAACTCTGCCACTTACCAGCCATGTATTCAGGAAAGTTGCTATGCTTCTTAGACTCAAGTTTGAAGTTACCAGTTCACTGCGATTTGCCGAGAACTTTCTGGGGTTTAGCACCGACAGTCCTGTGTCTCAGTAAACATTTCGTGCCTGGTCCGTTGGGGGCTGACTGGTCACCATGCATGGGTTTGGTTACTTCATCTGTAAAATCTGTGTCACCATATGCCTCAATGCCACCATGAGGGTTTCAGATTGGTGGAGTCTTCCTGGGCATCAGGCACGTAACACACGGTTCAAAAATATGTTTGTGCAAATCCCCCCATTTGTAGTCTGTCACTCAGGATTCCTCTTCCAGAGTGGGGATCAAAGAGTCACTACAGCCCATCTGACTGGGGTGCAGCTCAGCTTGCCCGACCCATGTCAAGTGAGTTTTCTCCCGTTCCCCAACATTCCTACATAGGAAACAGGCAGGAAAGCGTGTGTTCACTTGACCGATGGAGAAACATCTGCCCAGGCCCTGTAGGCAAGGAAACTGTGACCCACACATACTTCACCCACCTCTGTAGGAGCAACAAACGATAGGACCATTAGTAGCATTAACCAGGTGACATTTCACGGATGGGGTGTCGTATGCATCCCTGTTAACTTTTGTCCATAGAGTTACAGATTTGTTTGCTGAAGACACACTCATATTTAAACCAAAGTGACTTCATAACAGAATAGCTAAGTCCAGCATCTGGGTAACTGCCACCTTTACTTCTCCCAGGGGGGACCGGATTTAGACTTAGGACACTTGTTTACCCCTCCTTAAAGCTGGAGCTTTGTGCCCCATTTAGTTATCAAGCTTTGGACTAGATCCCTGGAGAAAAGAGGGTGGGGTGGCAGAAAAGTTTTATGCAGACTTAGCAGCCAGGCTTCCGGGTTGCTACGGCTCAACTAGCCCAGGGTAGCCGAAGGACTCAGCGGCAGAGCAGCACTTGCACCCATGGCAACCGCCTCTAGGTCCACAGCGCTTTCCCTTTCGCTGGTCCAAGGCACGCTGGAAACCACACCTCGGAGGAACTCGATCAATTCTTGTTAACACTCGCCCAAGACAAGCAGCTTTGAAAAAAGCTGTTTTAGGCAACGCGATCAGCCTTTTGCTGTCGTTCATTAAGGGCTTAGCAGCTCTGTATCGATTTCCTTGCAGCTGCCTCTAAACCTTAATTCCAGAAGCAGAAAAACAAGGCTTTGTCTGCGACATTTCCTGTCCAAGTGGCGGGTAACAACCATTCCTAGGACGCTGATTTCCCCGCTGATGCTGCAAACCACAGGATGCAGGGATGCCAGCGGCATGTCCTTTGTCTCCTCCAGAGAGTGATTTCTGTAGCTGCAGGAGGCCCCTTCCAATGAGAGCTGCAGCCCCACCTCCATCCTCAGCGGGCATTGTCTTCAAACCCCAGCTGTTGAAAATCCAATAACCCCCCTTATCCTCCCACAGATTCCCAGTCGCGGGATTCACGAAGGCACCACCTTTTGTTCATATTATGTGTGTTGCTGCTTCCTTCTAAAAGTTAATTCTTAGCATTGGACAGGCCCTCATCAACAATTTCCTTTTCCAAGAGTCTGAAATGTTAATCTCTTCTACAATATCCCCACCAAGTGGCCGTTCTAGCTTTGCTTGAACACCTCTGAGGACAAGAAACTCATTCCTCCCACCCTACCCCCGCCCTAGAGGGAAGCAACTGCCGCTCAGGAAACCCTGGAAGAAAACTTCACAGTAAATCAAATCAGAATCTAACTTCCTCAATACCAGTATCCCCAGTAGGCTCCCACCACACCGGAACCCCTGATATTTCCATTTCGTCTACAACATCTCCCAACAAGTAAGGACAGGGGTTCCATTGAGCACGACTAAAGAGCACATTATCTAATACATCATAAGTGCCCAGTGATTCTTCAGTGAAAAAAAAAAAAAAAGAGATTATCAATATTGCTGAACATGTCAGATAGGAACAAATTTATGTTATGCAATAGTGTGAATAGTAATAGTTTATCTGTTTTTGCTCGCATTGTGTTCCAGTCTCATGGATCTGAATAACATATGACACACTAGTTCCAGGTATGTCTGAAGGAATACTTAACTAAGGCTCTATTTAAAAAAGCACTCCAGGGGCTGGCTGATGCACCATGGATGTTTCAAACAACAGAGGTATCCTGGACATGGAGCTACAGGATGTGGTGTTTTGCCCTGCTAGGTTTGTCTCACTTTGGCCCAATATTTCTTCATTATGCCTCCATTGCTCCCTTTTAAAAAGGAAAGTATACATTCTGCGTTATTGTACGGTGAAAGAATGTGATTTGCTTTTGGTTTTACAGGAGGTTATAGTTAAGAGATCGCCTTGAGTCTCAGAAGAGACTTTGGACTTCTGAACAGTATTAAGGTTGTGGGGACTTTTTGAAGTTGAACTAAATGCGTTTTGCATTATGATATAGGCATGAGCTTCTAGAGACCAGGAAGTAAAATGGGACAGTTTCAATGAGAAATGTCCCCCACAGGCTCACGCACCTGAACACCTGGTCCCTAATTGGTGGTACCGTTTGAGGAAGACATGGAACCTTCAGGAGTGGTGCCTTGCTAGAGGAAGTACACCACTAAGGACAGAGTTTGAGCATGCACAGCCTCGTTCTCCTTACAGTTCACATTCTGGCTTTGTGTCTGCGGTGGAGGATGTGGTCTCTTAGATTCTTTCCCTACTGCCACGCCTCCCACCACTGATGAACTCTTATCCCTCTGGAACCACAAGCCACCATAAGCTCTTTCTTCCATGAGGCACTTCTGGTCATGCTGTTTTGTCACAGCAACAGTAAGTGCTACAAAGGGGAGGAGCTGACGTATTCATGCCATCGAGAGGACGATAGTGTCAATAGTGGCCAGCCGTGGTTACACCACCAAATAGCTGAAGAGCTCGGAGAAATAGACTCATCCTTGGGTTTCCAGTACCTTGTGTCTAAATTATGGCGGCAATGGTGATTCTCGCCCCATAACATGAGGGTTGAGTTGAGGTACTTGAGATAAGGGGCAGCCCTTGCTAGTCTTTATATTCTGTGTTTCTGCAAAGCATGGGTAGGTGGTAGTTTTCCCTGCCGGACTTCCTCACCCAGGGACTGGATCAGATGAACAGCATCTGTGTGAGTGGAGAGAAGACATCCATGGAGGACCCTCCACGGTGTGCTGTGTGCTCTCTGTATTTCTCAACCCACACAAATGAGTTTGTATCCCTGCACTAGAAAAGGTACAGCTGGGAGTGTTTTCTCATATCTTTATCGTGAGATCATCCCTGCTAGTCCCAATTTGCAGACCGAGGACCTGAGGCTCAGAGCAGGTTAGTATCTTCCTGAGGGTACCCAGCTCATCAGTAACAGGTCTAAGGTCCGATCTTAGAGTTGCCTTCTCCAGAGCCTG
>JADRCD010237471.1:0-18967 GCA_019843815.1 Montemys delectorum | reverse complement strand
TGGCTCCACTATTCTGGGCTTTGTAAAAAGTCAGGCAGCCTTTAAATTACAGAGGAGATAAGATCTGACAAAACAGGTCCCCCAGAGCTGCAGGTTTCTCAGAGCTAAGGAGAAAGACCTCTGAGCTGCTCCTGCTAGATCAGTTCTGTCTGCAGTTGGAAAGCCAGGAAGGAAATAATGCCCGTGCCAGTGGATCTTGAGATTCGGTGACCCAAGTGGTAATAGCAATGATCAATAAGTAGTACTGGTGTAGCTAGGCCCAAGCTGACTATAGTATCCAGGCCTGATTCTGAAGCACAGAAATGGCACTCTAATAATAGACGCTGGGAGAGCTCCTGACCTACCCCTTTCTACACTGGGACTAACAATGCCCTTTTCCAATCCCTAACCTTCTTAGACTCATTGTCAAATATCTACCTCTCTCTATGCCTGCCTGGACTCACCCTTGCCACCTCTAACAGACTGCTGGGGCTCGGTATTGACCTGGACCATAATCACTCTGCAAAAGGATGGGTCTGGAACTAGACTCCTTGTTAACCGTATACCTACCCTTACCATCCATCCCCACCTCAGCCAGAAAGCCAGAGACAGGATATAGATGGGAGAAGGAAGACAGAAATAAGGCAGACAACCTAAGAGTCTATTGCTGCTGCTCAGATGAAAGGGGCCAACAAATCAGGGAAAGACCAGAAGGTTGGAGAGGAAAGAACAGCAGAAATATGCAGGGTAGAGCACAGTCCTCAGAATCACATACCCCCCTTTTCTGTCTTCGCAGTCTTCCCTCACCTGTTCTGGATGGAAGGCAGGTGCTGTGTTATCAGCAGCCTGTGAAGAGAACTGAGAGAGACCTGTAGCCAGTACCCCGTGACGAAGAGAATCCTATTTTATGAGTTACCTTTTTATTGCTGTGATGAACACTATGACCAAAAGCAACTTGAAGAGGAAAGGGTTGACTTCAGCTTTTGTGTTTCAGTCAGTCATCGAGGAAAGCCAGAGCAGGAACTCAAGGCAGGAGCTTGAAGCCAAAACCAAAGGAGAATACTGCTTGCTGGCTCCTTACATAGCCCAGGCACACCTGCCTAGGGATGGTGCTGCCACCAGAAAATGCCTCACATACACGATCCCATGCCATCGGATCTAGGCAAGACCCCAGCTGAGGCTCCTTCGGATAACTCTGAGCTGTTCAAGTTGGCAGCTGAAGCTAACTTAGATATCCACCAACAACCATGCAAAATGGTCGGATTGTTGGGAATGGTTCTTTTCTGGTCAACTCCTGAGGTTTCTGATAGTCCTAGTTGGTTCCTTGATGGGAGAATGTGAGAGACACTGAGCCAGGGGACTTAGCTCCAGTATCCCTCTCCAACAGAAACTGAGGTAATATTTTCCTTTTAAGATATTAGCTGGGCTGGAGAGATGGCTCAGCAGTTAAGAGCACTGACTGCTCTTCCAAAGGTCCCGAGTTCAAATCCAAGCAACCACATGGTGGCCCACAACCATCTGTAACAGGATCTGATGCCCTCTTCTGGAGTGTCTGAAGACAGCTACAGTATACTTACATGTAATAAATAAATAAATCTTTAAAAATATATATATTAGCTCTGTGTGTGTGTGTGTGTGTGTTAAACATGTGTGTGTTCTCAGTTGCACTTACCCATATATATACATGGAGACCAGAACTAAACATTGGTTGTCTTCCTTCCTCACTCTTCACATTATTTCTTTGAGGCAGGGCCTCACATTGAACTTGCTTTTACCATTTCAGTTAGACTGACCACCAAGTGACCTTCCATATCTGCCTGTCTCCACGTGCCCAGTACTGGGGTCTCAGGTACCTGTCGCCATGCCTGGTGGTCACATGCTGCTGGGAATCTGGTGTCCTCATGCTTACTCAGCAAGCACTTTACTCACTGAGACATTTCTCCAGCCCTTTTCTCAAGCTACTCAATTTGAAGGCAAGGTGTTACACAGCTACAGATGACTGACTCAAACAGATTTGTAAGCAAGGCATACTTTTTTTCCATATTTACGAACTTTATAGTGACTGGGTACTGAAGATGACAGGGAGTGGAAAAAGAGACTACAGTAGTATCTCTTCGATTTGTAGCTCCTTTAGAAAACATCAGTGTTTAAGAGAAAATTCTTAGGGAGCTTCTAAAAGGGTAAAAGAAAAGCCCATCAAAATTTGGAAATCCTACCTGATCGGAAAATGACCAAAATGGCAGAACAGGTTTCAGATAACCTTTAACACAGGTAATCACAGGTAATAAAACCATTCCCCAAACATAGGAATTCAAAGATTTCAGAGATCAATAGAGCTCGCACCAAAGCCTGAAGTTGTCTTCCCAATCACACTTTGCTATTGATGTTGGACCTTTCTCTAGAGGTGACTCCAGCTATCAGCAGATCCCAGGCACAGTCTGTTCTCCTCACTATAGTGTCACTGGCTTCAGTGGTGTTAGCTAAGAAAAGGACCATACTGGCAGTTGTACATTAGGTGTCAGCTTTCAATGTTCCCAGGAGCTGAGATGGTAGTAAGACAGAGCACACAGTGGGCATTTTATACATGTCTGATCATGACAGAAAGGTTTTTATTTTTATTTTAAACAAGGCAGAAATGTCTAAGGAATGAGGAGATAGCGAGAGATGCAAAGAAAGTACAGCTATGAGTCCACAGGCCATTCTTGGGCGAGCCAGTCTCCAAGATGGGCAGCCAATAATACCCCACCTCCCGGTAGTTATACTCTCATATTTACCAGTGATAGACAACATAACCAGTAGCATTGATCAAAAATAATGGTGTGTCAACTTCTAAGACTAAGTTTAAGAGGCTGTGTCCTCTGCCCCAGACCCCCTATCTTTCCTTCCCCTTTTGCTCAGCCTTCGGAAAGCCAGGGACCGTGTCATGAAGAGACAGAAGCAGCCAATGGAGGAGCCCATGAGGAGAGGCACTGGAGATGCCTGGACAAACTTGTGACTGAGGCTGAAAGTGGACTCTCTAGCTCTAAGGAAGCCTCAAGGTCACTGCAGTCCTTAGAGTCTGATGGAGACAGAGTCAGCAGAGCTGTTCCTAGATTCGGGACCCAGAGGAACTACAAACAACGAGCACCTGATGCTTTTTAAAAGCTGACATCTTTCGGGAGGCAACACACTATGGTATATAGCCTTGTGGATTGTCTAATTACATAGTGGGGAAATGGGAAACAAGAAAAAGAGGCAACAACATGCTTTATTTACACTCTGGGCTCAGGTCCCGATTGAGCTAAGTAAGCTGAAGGCTTCCTTAATCTCTACAAAATGGGGATAAATATCCATTGACGTATGAAACAAAAAACCCACGAAAATACTATAGATTACATTCAATAATACCAACCCTCATAATCTAAGGTAAAGAAAGACAACCTGGCGTACATGAAAACCAGCATGTACAGATGTTCCTCACAGTATTCCCTTCAGCAGTTTTTAAAGTGCAATACTTAGTGCCTTAGGTTGCTCTTCCAGAGGACCTGGGTTCGATTCCCAGCACCCAAACGATGACTCACAACTGTCTGTAACTTGAGTTCCAGAGGACCAGATACCTTCTTTTGACCTCTTCAGGCACTATGTGTATGTGGTACACAGACATACATGCGCTAAATACACATATGCATAAAATAAATAAGTAAATAAATGAAATAATATGACTGTTCTATAACATGGAAATTGTTACGGATATCTTCAAGGGCTCAGGCACAAGACACGGTATTTTATTTATTGCCCTGACAGCTATTTTAACCCCTTTAGCTGCAGAGATGAAGAATTGTGACTCAGGGAAGCTGAAACATGTTCTGTAGATTATATAATCTAATGATGAATTAAATAACAACAACAATAATCACTAGACTTCACCCTTATATAACTATATGAGGCACTATTCTCTGTGTTATGCATACAATAAGTGGTTTAAATCCTGATTCATTTACCTCACTGGTACATAAAACAATTAAAAACAGTTGGGTGCAGCAGGCTCTGTGCTGAGGACAGTGGCTTTGATACTTCATCTGTAGATTTGGAAATGGTATTATTAGATCCACTAAGAAGGTAACTGAAGTTTGGAAAATAAGTTAGCCATTTATTATATTGTACCTCACTGGAGAATGAAAAATACACACTGGGCTAACAAAAATAGAATAGAATAGAATGGAATAAAAGCCTGGAATCATCTTGACTGTTCTCCTGAAGTCCTTTTTCAACATGGCACTGGAGAAAAACATGTTTTGTTTGTTTGTTTGTTTGTTTGTTTGTTGTAACAACTTAAGTAATAGCTCCAGACAGAGAAAGGCTCTGAATTCAGATATCCACTGTAAGCAGGAAGTGGTCCACCAGTGTGGCTCTGGTGGACTTATCTACATGCTCCTCCTTCTCTGTAGCGACAGATGAAGACAGAATGGTAGGTCCTCTCAGCAGACACAGGCTTTTCAGACTCAGAGGGAAGTGGCAAGCATCCATAGTTCAGCTCCATACCGGGGGTGGCAGAGATCACTGTGGCAGGGACAAATCTACATAGTCATCATCAGGAAGAGAAGCAATCAGGGCTTACCAACTCATGATTGACCAGGAAGGCGGGGTTTAGACTGGAGTTGAGCCAAAGATGTGTTAACTGTTGCCATGGCAACCTCCCTGGCTCCTCTGGTCCACAGTATGACCCACGATGGAAAAGTACAGATAAGGAGGCATGAGAAAATCTTGGTAATTTAACTTGTGGAAGAAAGAAAAAGAACTCCAGATTGTATTATATGTAGAAGGAGGGCTATGTGAGAAGAAGGTAGAGTTTCAGAAGTAAAGACAGAAGTGAAAGAGCAAACACTAAAGCACTGTCAGTAAAGAAGGGCTTGATTTGGGAGTCTGGGTTTTTTGTTTTTTTTCCTATTCTGTAACTTGCAGTGAAATACTTAGTTTCAAATAATATGAAGGAAAAAAATCAAAAGAATAATGATCCCAGCCTTTCTCCCAGAGTTGTTACAAAGATTATAACGACTAATATTTGAATAGCTGACAAAGTACTTCGCATACACATAATCTCATTTAATCTCCACAGCCAATATGCCTTCCCTTGACACTTTGTACAAGCCTGCATCACTGCACTTAGCAAGCTGGGTTGCAATGATGTGTATATGATCTTTCTCATACCACAGAAGAAAGTATCCTAAAGTAAGATCCGCCTTCTGATTCTTCCCCTTGACAAGTGGCACAGGCCCTGGCACACCACAGGAGTTCTGGGGGATGGTTGGACATGTGCGGATAACAGTTGAATAGATGAATGGGTAGTTGGATTGAGCAGTTACTGCTTTAGCCAAGAAGCAGGAAACTACGAGCCAAGTTTTAAACAAGTAATATCTACGATGACAAGACATTCCTGCAGACATGAACAGCTAGTTGAATCTGGAACTAAGAAAAGAGCTCTAAGATGGATTGATAATTTAAAAGTTACCAGCTTGTAGTTGATATTCACTCTCCAAAGACCACAAAGTTCCCTGATAACTTAGAGATTGAGGCACTTACCACTCCTTACATATCAAACTAAATATTTTTAAAATCATAATACATTAGCTCTCCCTATATCTTAAATTTCTGGTAACTTTGGTGAGTCTCCCTCCTAGCTCTCCTCTTCCACGGCGCTGTATGCTGTTCACTCCCTGATTCTAGTTCTTTGCTGGTCCTGCCTTGTTCAACCTTCCCATTCAGTAGTCAGAACTCTCTGAATACAAGTGGAAATGTGTCTCCAGACTCCAATTTCAGCTTCTGTACCAAGTAAATCTAACTCTCACTTAGATCCCCATGTTCTGAATAGCTCTCTCTTGGGAAACTTCTTATTTTTAACTTGGCATTGCTTAGACCTGTCAGTGCTATGACAGCATGCTGGAGAGAACCAATGTTGGTGAGAAGAGGTTTATTTTGACTCACAGTTTCAGAGTGTTCAGTTCAGGTCATAGTTCTTGGCTTTAGTTGAGTCAAGATAGCATGGCAGTAGGAGCACATAGCAACAGCTGTTCTCCTGTTGCAGACATAAAGCAGAGAGCAGTACAGAGAGGAGCCATGGAAAGATGTAGCCCCTGCGACACACCTACATCACCCAGCTAGACCCTATCTCCTAAGGTTTCTAGTTCCTCCCAAAATAGTAACACTATCTGGTGGTACATATAGGTATATAGGGGATATTTCCAAATCAAGCCATAACATATTCCATCTCTAGTCCATCTTTCTATGACTTCCCAGTGGTGCCTATTCTGTGATGTTCTACTATAGTGCTGTGGATTGAATATACACACAAATTGTCTCTTTATTTTGCATTTTCCTTCATGTTAGCCAAAACTCACAAAAGCAGATTGTCTGTGTAGATGCCTCCATCATGTTAATATGTGGAAAGATTTTATGGCTGGATATTTTCAAGAAGTATGACACACTCTGCATATGCATCAAGATAATCTTAACTACAAAGAACAGGAAGCCAGTATGAGCTGGTTAAAGTTAAAACAATAGACTATATTGGCTCATGCAACTTAGGAAGCCCAGCAATGATTCTGGGATCAAGTCATAAGGGTCTCATCATTCCCAGATAAGCTCCTACTTTGTGGTAACCAATAGCAACCTCAACCTCATCTACATCTGTAGTCAAAGCATCTAATCTATCAATCACACAGAAGAGCTCTGATTGGCCCTGAGTTATACCATATTTATCATGTCTTTAAAAATATAGCATTCTAACTAAGAGCCCAGAGGGGAACATGGAGTTGGAAAGGGAATAAAAATATTTGAGACTCTCAGCTATAATATACACGTGTGGCATGAAAACTAGGACTATACTTTCTTCTAATGAGTCATTAGTGGATCCATCGCACAGTCCTTATATAGAGATTATTTACAACTTGGTAAGAATTAGCAACATCAAATGGAACATGCCAGGAAAGCTATGAGATTTTGTTGTCTATCAGAAAATTACACATTAAATTAATTATCATGATTTTCTATGGAAAGAAAGATAGGAGTAGGAAGGGCTGGCAGTAAATAGGAACATGAGTATTGGTTTAGGTGGGGTTATTCATCCTCTGCATATTTTTAATATACTTTGTGCCTTCACAAGAAATATGAATGAGCTCACCAGCTTCCCACTAAGGAAAGTGAACTGAAGATTTGAGAGTTTGGTTCAAAGGGAGACTTTGGAGAAAGTAGGAGAAGAATGGAAATTTCTTAGAAAATATACACAGAGCTTCAGGCCTCTTTTCATGCCCTCTTTCCTGTGAAAGTTAAACCAGGCATGAAAACAAACAATGGCAACATCTGTAGTTCCCTTCCCAAAGCTGAAGAGCCAGCGTACAGCTGAGGGAAAATTGTTGTTTTTATTAGTGCAGTGTTTGTCTACTGTTTAAATCCACACTCCAGTGTATTAGGAATTAATTTGAACTTAGAAATTACATTCATTTTCTTTGAACAGTATGTTGATAAATTGAAAGTTAACTTGGGTCTAAAATATGTTTTACCCTTTACAAAAGTCACAGAAAACTGGCCAACATTAAAATAGGAAAAGACCAAGTTGGGATTTAATTTTTCCACTAATTTTGTAATTATTGAATTTCTGTGAGTGTAAGTTCCAGTTGAATTATCAACCTTGTCTGGAAAGGATGAAAATGATTTTTTAAAAAATAGCCTATAAGTCAAACTGGGTGAAAAAATGATATATACTGTTGGTATATTTTGGGCTGGGGGAAAAGTGAGTGATATATTTGAGCATCATTAAAGCTGTCATTGATGAGAAATGAGGTCACTAAATCTGACAGTGTGCTCATGATTTGAGAGCCAAATCGCCAGGGTATATAAAATTGAGAGAAAAAGAGGCACAGCATAACTACTCTGTGTGGGGATCTACTGAGTTTCACTGGGAACACAAATGCCATTGCCTGAGAATTACTGTTCCCAAAGACCATCAGTTGTGTGTGTTTTAGGATCATGTTTAGTTTGGAAAAAGTACAGCTGAAATAAGAGAATATAGTTTTATTGAGACCACTTGATGTTAAAGAATTTCACACTAATCTGCGTAAATTTAACTTTAGAGTGTATTTGTTGCTATGTCGATTCCTAGGAATATGGGGAATATAAGACACACAAATAAGTGTTCGACACTCGCGACTAGACCAGACTTGTGTGCATTATTCAGTATGCAACTTCTTGAAGGCAAATGTACAGCATCTCTCCAGTCAAAGAATAGGAATGTACACTTTTCCAACAGTTACACCCAGAGA
Source organism: Montemys delectorum (assembly GCA_019843815.1). NCBI lineage: Eukaryota > Metazoa > Chordata > Mammalia > Rodentia > Muridae > Montemys > Montemys delectorum. The sequence continues at coordinate 10,694 of JADRCD010237471.1, read as the reverse complement.
CTTGTCTCCTCTAGTTTGGGAATAGTAGGTTTGTCCAGAGAGTTTTTTACACTGAATTTTTTCAAGTTTCCAAGGAGAATTGTGATATCCTGGGATTAAAGTTAAGAAAGACTCAGGTTGTGTGCATTAGTATAAGCCATGTGTTTAAAACACACACTATTTCTGGGCAGAGCACGAGGGCTGTCCCATATCCTGTATCAGTGAGCATCTTGTTTCATTGCTACAACAAACACACCTGGCACATGCTGCTTTAAGAAGGAAGGGTATGCTTTGGCTTACAGTTTGGAGGAACACAGTCCACTGTGGCAAGGAAGGTAAGGTGGCTACAGTAGGCGGTGTCTGGTCACATTACACTCTTAGTCCGGGAGCAGAGAATGATGGATGCTGGTACTCAGCTAGCCTTCTCCCTTTCACTCAGTCTCATACCCTTGCGCATGGAATGGCACCACTCACATCTAGGGCAGGCTGTACCACCTCAATTAACGTAATCTACCTTTACAGACCTGCCTAAAGATTTGTTTCCATGGTGATTCTAAATTGCATCAAGTTAACAATTAAAGGACGAAGAACCTAACACACACACATACACACACACACACACACACACACACTTTCTAAAAGACTCTAAACAATCTACTGCATTATCTTCAACTAACTGGTTATACATCTAGTTACAGAGCAAAATGACAAATGTTTATCACAAAGCCTTAATTGCCTTCAATGCAGCATGAATTAATCCTCTAACTAAGCTGTGAAGAACATAATTATATCATGTCTTACTCTTTGGATGCTGAAGTATTGTCAATTTGTTCACTGCAATCCTCTTTGAAGATCTATGAATTTTTAGCCTGAGTGAGCAGGCATGTTTTGTTTGCTGATTTGTTTATCCCAGGCTCTAATACACAGAAAAGAAAAATGGGAGATGAGGTAAGAAGACGAAGTTGAAAGAGGTTCCTATTTTCCTTCCATCTCTGAAAAGCCATGATCACCACCGAAAAGAACAGGAAGACAGTTGGTGTAATTTAAACAAATGAGATGAAGAAGAACAGGGAGTGGCTGGGGCTATACTAGCACAAAGACTACATGCCCAGATGCCACAAGACAAGAACAGTAGTTAGCTGGTACTTGCCTATTGTTTCCAAGTGTCCACTCAGATCTAGAATCTAGTATTAGATCTTTCAGTTTTTTAAGAGAGGCTATGAACTCATATTTTCTGTGAACTTTCTCAATTTTTAAAGGCTGTCTGAATTTTTTTTTTATTATGCCCTATGCCAAACAAAACATATCTTCTGCCCAGAGTTATCTTGTGCAGTGCCCATTTGGACTTTAATTCAACTAAGATAAATGGCATTTTGGTCATCCAAAGGACCTTGCAATTAAGGCACAGTCCATGGGCACTGGGACAGATGAGAGCCTGGACTCATGCACACTGGTGAGCTGTTCGAAGTCAGTGTTTTAGTGCAAACAGGAGCTACTACGACTGGCCCGTAAGTGCAGGGTATCCAGTGTTTTAGTGCAAACACAAGCTACTATGACTGGACCGTAGTGCTGTATGTTAACTGGGCCTTGTGCCATTTTAAATGCTTATTTGTAGAACAGATTTTTCACATAAATCAGAAGACATTGCCTTTTGAAACCCATAAATTTTTTAAATCTAATATCAGAAAAGAACAAGCAACAAGTAAAGATTCTAAATTATTAGCTGATCTTAATGAATTGAGATGAATAAAAAACTTTAGTTTAGAAACCACAAAGCAGACCTGAAGAGTAAATGAAATAATAACAGACAGAAGTTAGATTTAAAGAAGTTGAATATATCCATTAATTAATGCAACAAGTACCAGTTGAGTGATGTGTGCACACATCCTGTTAACAACTATGCATGTGTTATTTAATCTTTACAACAATCCAAGTCTTAGTTTGGGTTCCCACAAAAGCAAAATCTGGGACAAATATTTGAACATAGTTATTCCTGTGGAAGATGACTTCAGGCAAACTGTGAGTCAGAGAAGTGAAATAAGCCGTAAAGGGGCAGAGCAGCTCAGAGGCACCACCATGAGCAAGAGCAACACATAGGGTGCTCTAAGAAGGCAGCCATCACATGTAACATGCAGAGGGGCTGAAATGTTTATACATTCATCCCTTCTAGTCTTTGGCCAAAGGCTGCTCCCAGAAACCTTCATTCCTTGGCATTTATAACTGCCAGGGTGAAATAGCAAGAGAGACGCTCCCGGGAAAGAAATGCAGGTGCCAGCAATGAAAAGTTAAGCCAATGTGCATAGAAATGGGAAGGGCCAAAAAGATGTGGGTGGAGCTAAAGACCTTCTACTACTGTCTTTATGGTAGAAACTCCTGGTAGCCCCATCTTTATAAAAAGACTATATGTGGAATTTAATCTTCAATGAAATGCTTGCAAATGCTCCCCTTCCGGCCCCCTCCCCCCTCCCTGTAAACATGCCAAATTGTTTCCTTAGAGATACAGGGACATGGAAGAAACAACTTCTCAGCTGTTCTGTCAACAGGATGAAGTAGCAGCAGTCCCCAGGTTCACACATCAATAGCACATCAGTGGCCACCAACAGGCAGAGCTTCTATGTGGAGTCAGTACTCTTTGGGAACCACCATTGATGAAAGACACTGTGAGCTACGATAGACAAGGAGAAAACTGACTGGTACCCATGGAAGCCAAAAGGACTGTTGTCAAGGACTAGAAAGATTCTCCCACAAGCACTGTTTCATAGGAAGGGAAGGTACAGAGGTTTGCCTAGACAAAGTGTAGACTGTGTGAAATTTTATAATGACCTAAAGTTGGAGCCACGAGCCACAGAAGTACGCATTGAGGGCTTCCAGATGCTCCTTCCTGTCCTCTATTGAAGATTGTGCCAACAATTTAAAATGATCCAGATCAATTACTAAACTAGTAAATGTCAGTTAATAACTTGAGAAGCTGAATACAAAATGAACTTCCTAACGTCGCCTTGTTATAATTCCATTGTGTATAAAGATCAGATTTAAATGCTTAATGGATGTATGAAAATATAATTACCAAGTTATTGTTCTTGTATGAGTGATTAATAATCGCACCATTGACTTTTCCATGGTGCTTTTGGGTTATTGAGTGGAAATGTTTCAAATGATCTCTCTTTTTAGCTTTAAAAATTAGTCCTTGTAAATAATTTCAAGTTTCTTCCCCTATAAGACTCTAAAAATGCATGTGACCTGGGCAAAAACATTCATTTCTAAGACCTAAAAAGTGCCTAGTACATAATAGGAACTGGTGAATAAATGAAGTTTCCTACCTTGGTAAATGAATGTGCCCATAGTCTTTTATTTTTGACAACAGCAAACCTGAAAGATGTGGATCCAAATCTTGGGCCCATCAGTTCTCGGCTGAACCACCACAGTCCGGCGACTTGACCTCTCTGAATTGTATCCATTTTGTTAGTTATAAAACGATGCTTGTCTTAGTTTGGTTCCTTAAAATAGACCCTGAGTTAATAACCTGGATGGGGGCAATTCTCTGCAGCAAGCAAAGAAACAAAGGAAACTGGACAGAAAAGAAGGCAAAGTCAATGAAGCATATGTGAATGTGTAGATATGCCCAACCCCACTGGCAGTGCCCTGGGAAACACTATCAAACCCGCCTCAGATGCTTTATGTGGACAAGCAGACACAGGGCAGGGTATCCACTCACTCCATTCTCTACTAGTTAACAGCTACCTAATGGTTTTAACCATTTCTGCATCAACTTCCAACTATGTTCGAAAGAGTAGGTTCCTACAGTACCAGAGAAAGCCATCAGGTAAAGAAGAGAGATGGAGACATCTGAGGTGAAGAAGAGCTATCACACCAATGGGACTCACGGCTGCAGACGACTTCGGAAGACCCCCGGGGGGAATGAGGCAGCTTGTCACTAACAGCCACCAACGATGATGCCTGGACCATGGAACCACCTTACTCATTGAGAGTTTCAAGGAGAAAATGTCTGGCGAGCAGAACCCGTCCAGTGCAGAGTCGATAGGAAATTGCCTATAAATTATTGCGGTGATCAGGGTGGTTGTTCTTGTTAAATGTGGTGGTGAAAATTGAAATTCATAAAGAGAATACTTGAATTTACAAGTCAATTCTGCACTGTTGCCACCTGCTCTGAAGCAAGGTCTTTTGCAAGTTCGTGAGTTATAGCGGGGCAGAAAATATGATTATTGCCCCTGTGGAACTCGCCACTTTAAGGGACAGCAAGGCTCCAAAGCTGTCAATGTTGATTCCTGTTCTGTCTCGCCTTGGCACTTTGGATGGGTTTGAACTTTCTTGATGATACCAGGAGAAACAGCACAATGCACACACATTTTATTGCTGACTGAATTAAAATACAAACTGTGCCATCACCTCTGCACAACTCCCGTTCTCCACACATGCTCTGTATGTCACAGTGAGTGCCTTAGACTATAAATACGTTTATTATAATGTGACTTCCCCCTCCTCCCCACTATTACCCTTCCACAAGATTTTCATTTGTGTTCCTCTGGCAATAAATGCTGAGAAGATTCAAGACCAAGGAGTTTCTTTGAGAGGCAATCTGAGAAAACTCCAATAGGGAAGTGTGGAAATGAGACAGGACAAAGAAGGTTATCTGATTTAGGGTGTTAGCAAGCAGTTATCACTGTGGGAAGCTGGATCTTAATCATACAGTGAGTTCTGGGAGTCAATATAGCACATACAGTGTTATTCTACCTGAGGAATGGGGAGCTGGGGTTCCTGGTACACCAACCCCCATAAAATGCTTGTTGAGAGCTCTGTTGGGGTTGTTAATTCTCTGGCACTTCTGGTCTGCTGCGTTCCGTCAACAAAATGATATCTGATGGACAGAGAATGTGTAAGACAGTTGGAAGTCAGGCAGCACACACAACCACAGACACATTTTTGCATTTCCCTATACTTCTGAGGATACTGTTCCTTTAGCCTGGGGTGTGGTGGTGGTGGTGGTAGTGGTGGTGGTGGTGGTGATGATGATGATGATGATGATGATGATGATGATGATGATGATGATGATAAGAAGAAGATCCAAGGGCCAGTGTATATAGACTGACATGTTCTCTTCAAATACAATACCTTATGGAACAGTGACCATCACAATCAAGGTGAAAGACAGGTACAATGAGAGCATAGAGGAGCCTCAGCTGAGAGCTCTTCAGAAGACGCCTGTCAAACAAAGCCACAGAGAAGCGACTCGTGCCACAAACTTCCCTTTGCATCAGAACTATTCGATGGTCCCTTTTCTGTTGCTGTTATAAAAGACTCTGACCAAAGCAGGTCACAGTTCAAAGTGACAGTCCATCATTTCAAAGGCAGTCACAGCAGCGGGAGTGTGAGGCAACCTTATCCACAGTGAGGAAGCAGAGAACGATGGATGAATGCATGCATGCATGCTTGGTGCTCAGCTCCTAGCCTCCATCTTTGACAGTCTAGGATCCTCCTGCCTGGGGAGTGGTATCGTGCACAGTGGACAGATTTTCCTGCTTCAATTAATATATTCAGGATATTCCTCCATGGCCATAGCCAGAGGCCCATCTCTCAGGCAGGCGATTCTAGATTCTATCCAATCGGCAATTAGCACTAAGCATCAGAAACTATCTCTTCTTGATTATGGGGCACCTGGCTCCTGATACATTTTTTAGCACATAATGGACATTCAAGGAATATTTTTAGATACAAGAGTGTGTCTTGAAGGATAACTAGTTCACCAGGCACTCTAAAATTTTAAAAAAAAAAAAAATACTGTCCTCAGTATAGGGTTATATGAACAATGCAGCTCCAAACTAGAAAGCTCACAGCATGATCTATTAATTTATTTAAACTCTACAACTGCTTCCAAAGGGACTTCCTGTGACTTCTATCTCCCATCTTACTTTTGCCTTTAGAACAAACATCACAGCAAAATTGATCACCTCCCCTTCAGGTCACAGCCTTTCGATACAGGACAGCATGTCCCCTCAGATTTTTTACAACTCTGCTTTCTTGTCAATATCACACAGAATGAAGAGTGTCCTGGTTGTTTTTATATCAGCTTGACACAAATTAGAATTTCCTAGGAAACTGAGAAAAATGTCTCCATCCGACTGCATGTAGGGAAGTCTGTAGGGTGTTTTCTTCATTCGTGATTCATGCGGTAGAGCCCAGTCCACTGTGCTGGGTACCACCCCTGGACAGGAGATCCTGGGTGTGTAAGAAAGCAGGCTAAGCCAACCATAAGGAACAAACCAGTAAACAGTGCTCCTCCATGGCTCACGTTTCAGTTCCTGCCTTCAGGTTCCTGCCTTGACTTCATGCCCTGAGTTCCCTCAGTGATGGAATCGGACCTGAGAATTGTAAGCGGAAATAAACCCCGTCTTCTCCGAGCCAATTTTGATCTTAATACTTTATCACAGCAACAGAAACAGTAAATAACCCACCCCAGTGTTTCTGAGCAGAGTGGTTACGTTTTAGAACCTCCAGCCCAGGATACTGGTCTCTTCCAAATCTAAATTCGATTCTCGATGGAGCCAGTCATGTGTTTTCGAGTAACCAATTTGGATTCCCTGTCCCCTACTCTTTCATCTATGAAATGAAGATAATAATGCCTATCTTGTGCCTATATGGTGGGCATTTTAGAAGGTTGTTCTCTCCCACCCAACCTACCAGCCTTTTATCCAGCATGTTGTTGCTAAGTCACTTCTCCTCGAATACCCTGGCCTTGTGAGCCTTCAATCCATAAGAAAAATGAGACTAGATAAATCCTCATGTTACCCAGGCCACTGTCCAAAGGATTGAGTCCAAAGGAAGTCTTTTGGGCCCCTCCCTCCTCTTCAGCAGCTCAGAGTTAAGTAGCTGCCCTTGTTCCTACAAAAGCAGGAATAAGTAGTGCCAGCCGTGTTCGCCTGCTGAGCAAGGGACTGATTGCCCAAGAAAGGAAAGTGTCACCCGAAGGAATCAATACAGATGAGGCTCTGAAAAGGTTGACTGGCTGCCCAGGATTAGATATTGATCTTGCTTGTTTCCCCAGTTATTGCTCTGTTCACAACCTGTGGAGGCCACTTCTAATCTCCTCCTAATACCAAACAATATGAGAGCGCTCAGCCCAGAGCAGGCTTGGTTCATGACTACTGTAGGACATAAAGTGGTTCCCAGGACTTTTGTCCAAAACAGCATGAACACAAAGGGAAGATTTAGCCCAATAGGTTGGGTGGAGGGTTTAAAAGGACCTAGGTACTCAGGTCGAACTTGAAGTAAAGCCTGCCCCACAAAACGCTGAGGTCACCAGAAAAAGTCAGGAGGACTTAAATAAATGTCCTTTGGTTTTCTAAGATCTGTGCATGAACATTTAGAACAAAAAAAAAAAAAACAAAAAAACAGAATCCAGGCATGATAGTACATACTGTAATTCCAGCATTCAGGAGGCTGAGGAGGAATGATCCAAAGTTCAAGGATAGCCTGGGTTAACTAACAAGAAACTGTCTCAAAAAAATTAAAGACAAAAATGAGGGAAAGAAAACAAAAGACAAAAACTCCATGAGAAAAATGCTAAGTTTTGTGTGTGTGTGTGTGTGTGTGTGTGTGTGTGTGTGTGTGAGAGAGAGAGAGAGAGAGAGAGAGAGAGAGTAATATAGTACTAAACTGAAATGCTTATGGACGTAGTAAGGCCATATTAAGGGAACATTATTTTACTTACCAAACTCGAGGCTCCTTTTAAAATGATAATTATTGCATAATAGTGACTATTCAAAGAAATGGATGAAAGTAATGAGTAACTTTCTCAATTTAATTTGCTATTTCCAAAGATGGAATTCATCATGTACTTTGAATCCAGTAATTTCACATCTATGAATTAACCTGAAAGTTGTCATTAAGACTGTATACAAAGCTTTTCTAGAAGTCACAAGGCATATTTCTCCTTCTGGAGACACAAAACTGGAATATAGGGAAGGTGGTCGCATAGCCCAGACAGAAAGGGTATTTCAGTGATCAGCACTCAGTCTCCTTCTGGTGGAATGGAGGACTTAAACCTGCCTGGAGGGCGAGGGCAAGGCCAACAGATCTTCCATCCTTCACTAACCGATTTGTGTGAGGGTTACAAAAAAAGTAAACTTTATTTTAAAGCCAGGCTTGGTGGCATACACATATGATCCCGTACTCAGGTAGTTCAGCAAGAGAATGTCAGATCCCAAGCCAGTGTTGGGGTGTGCACTCTGTAGGGTTTATATGTGTGTTTGCATGCTTGGTGTTAGCATCAGATGCATCCATGACTCACCCTCTGAAACTATAAGCAAGCCTCCAATAAAATGCTTTCCCACCAAAGTTTCTTTTCATCATCATGTTTTTTTCCAGAAGCAACAAACCTAACTATGACACTGGGCCACACAGTGAAACCCTGTGGGGCCGTGGACCAACAGAGGAAGCCTGGTAAGGTCGAGCTAAGGCAAGAAGCCCCAGAGACCCTGAAGGGAAGGTAAACCTGCTTCCAGCACAAGGCCCCTGTCAGCCTCAGCAGTCTCCACAACCTTCCTCCCTGCCCCCTAGAGAGATTTGTGACCGTCAGTCACAAAGGGGCAACACTCCAAGCCCTTTCGCATGTAAATGAGGCATCGCTGACATCTCAGACCAAGCCGATAGGAAGCACCTACTATCAGATCCCCAGTCCACCCCAAACTGTTTATAAGAATCACTCCATTCTCTGAAAGCATCTGTCGTAAGAGCTGTAACGCCACCAGGGAAGAGAATAGCTCTCCGGAAATTTTTGCTACCGGAAGCTCCCCTGCACACCCCTCGCTGGCTAGCCAGCCTTCCACTGGCTTAAGCAGCCAGTGCCGAGTCTTGGAGCAGCAGCAAGTGGAGGCAGAGGCAGCAATGGCCAGCGGCCACAATTTACCCTCCTGCTCACATCCTTTACCTCCGCTTGAACCCACCCACCTACCTGGCCTGGCCAGACATCTCCGAGGATAGCGTCCGGTACATAGGCGCACAAGACCCCCCTGGGGGAAAAACAGGAAAAACTATAGCTTTAAAACCATTTAGAATAGCTTTGATTAGACAATTATAACTCTCATCAATTTATTTCACTTTATTATACTTTCAGATATGAGCCTCTCCCATCTCTGCTTGTCAGTATTCTATATATGTAATATAATCTAAACACTGTACTATTCTGTTGTTGACTATTGTTAGATGCTCTTTCACTCTTATCCAAGTATCTGGTAAGACAAACTTACAGAGAATCCTGATGTGGGATGGGAGGTGGAGGAACACGCCTTTAATTCCAGCACTTGGGTCAAAGGCAGCCAGATTTTTATGAGTTTGAAGCCAGCCTGGTCTACAAGGTGAGTTCTAGGACAGTCAAGGCTACACAGAGGAAACTTTCCTTTAGAAAGAGAGAGAGAGAGAGACAGAGAGAGACAGAGAGAGAGATGCAAACACACTTTTTATTGCCTTTCTTTTGTAGATATTGATCACACATGACCTACATGAGAATGGTATTGATCTCTGATTATTGATGCATGCAGAATCAGTCCCTAATGCCAATATGAGAGACAGGGTTAACAGAAAGAGTCTTGACAGGGCTGGAGCTATGGCTCAATAATTAAGAACACTTGCTGCACCATGATGAGGACCAGAGTTTAAATCCCAGCACTCATGTGACAAGTCAGGTACCCTGCAAACTCTTCTAACTCTAGTTTCAAGGGACTCCCTCTTCTAGCCTCCATATGCATGAGTGGTCATATATGCCTACACTCACATATACATGTATACTCACACAGAAACATAAGGCACATATAAATAAATTTTTTAAAGTTTCTTGATAAATCTGACTTCAATTCCAAGTAGAAAATAAAATCTGATATATAAAATCTGATACATGAGAGCTACCTTTCTCCTAAGATTTTGTTTCAGTAATTCAAATCAGCTTTTAGGTAAAAGATGCACATGTTTACCAGCTACAGAGAAGAGCACTGTGGTGATTGGAATAAGAATGTCCCCCATAGGCTCCAGTATTTAAATGCTTAGTCTCCAGGGAATAGCACTATTTGAACCAATTAGGAGGTATGGCCTTGTTGGAGGAGGCATGTCACCCAGAGTGGACTTTAAGATTTCAAAAGCTCAAGCCAGGCCTAGCTGCTTGTTCTGCCTTCCTTACGCCTGCAGATCCAGAAGTAGAACTCTTAACTATTTCTCCAACGTCTTGTCTGCCTTGTGCCGCCATTCTCCCTGCCCTGATGAAAATGAACTGGATATCTGAAACTGTAAGTAAGCCCCAGTTAAACGCTTGCTGTTATATGAGCTGCTGTGGTCATGATGTTTCTTCAAAGCCACAGAATACTAAGATAAGCATTCTCTGATAACGTGGCATTGTGGGGTACTAGTAAGAGTTCTAGAAAGCTAATCCAGGGAAGCCCGGGCAAAATAACCTCAGACTAACTACTGCCAAACCAAAGCCAGCCCTGAAATAACTGCTTCTCAGTATTTGCTACTGATTGCCATGGCAACTAAAGCAAGGGGAGCATAATTATTCCCCTTCCTGTGTCCATGTTGTGTTTCAATATGACTACACAGAGGTAGACCCATTTTTTTCACTCTCAATATAGGTTAGCCTTGCAATTCGAGTTCATCAAAAGAATGTGGGACATTCTTTTCTAGATCACATGCCAACGGTCTAGTTGGGAAAC
>JADRCD010237470.1:4708-23363 GCA_019843815.1 Montemys delectorum | reverse complement strand
TTCCAAAGGTTGTCAGATTGGGCAGTGGCAGAGATCAGCTTTCAATTTGACCTTGAGTTGGGTTCCAGCCAGTCAAGTCCTAGTGCACCATCTACTGGGCAATCCACCCTCCTCCCATGGGGCACCTGGAGAGGCAGGAGACACAGATGCCTCAGGGTGAGACTTGCCTTTGATTTTCTCTGCTCCTGAAGTCTAGAGGTGAGTGGTACAAAATAATCAGGTAAGAAATAGGAGCTGACTACTGGGGCTGGAGAGATGGCTCAGGGGTTACCTACCAGGACTTGTTCCTACAGAGCATAGGGTTCAATTCTCAGAACCCACTCATAACAGCTCACAACTATCTCCAAGTCTAGTTCCAGGGGATCCAATACCCTCTGGGACATTGTCAAGGTGTACATACAGACATGTAGGCAGATACTCATACACTGAAAAATAAACAGATTTTTTAAAAAGGAAATAGCTACATGAAATGAGTGGTCGGCTGATACATGCTTGTGTACTTGTTTCCTCTAGCAAAGGTTAAAGCGTAAACTGTGTACCTGAAATCACAACTCAATCAAAGGATGCTTGAGGTTTGCATTCTCCCACCTTCCTCGCCCTTCTCCACCTCTGCCTGTCTGCTACAGTAGAACTGTCTTTTCTTTGCTCTCTCCACTTGCCTTCCTCCCCAGCTGCAGAGTTGAGAACAGTAAGTACATGTTTTCTGTACCCCCAACTACTCCGACATTGAGATCAATGCTTTGTACCTGGCAAGTATTCAATAAACTTGTGTTAAACACAGCGACCATCTTAGGCAACACGTTTGACTTGTTTTCAGCCAAGGTTTACTGGCCTTTGAGAGTAAATGCTTTGAAGACCATATTTTTCAAAGAGCGCCTATGCGAACCCAGAATTAATAAGCATCTAAATTACAAATCTCACCATGTAGAACAAATTGGATTTCTTTTCATTAATAGCAAGGAAGCAGAAAACAAGCCCAATCCCAGGGGAGGCAAGGGAACACAGTTATTCACCATTTTCTCTTATTCTTTTTTATTCCATCTATAAACCCATTTTTATTCAATTACGTAGCTCATAAATATGGCCCCTGTATGTCAGCACAGTAAACAAGCGGTCTCCAACTCTACAGCTCCTCTCACAGCACACCCAGTTTTGCAATAAGAGAATCACAATTCCGGTTCTGGGCTTGTTTATAAAGTAAAAAATAAAACAATGAAAACTAGCAAAACCCAGGCAAGCTTTAAATGATCACAACAGTCCAGGAACAAAGGTTCAGGGACACTGGCTTTTTAATCAAGCAAGTGTTAACATTGTTTTCCATAATAGCATAAAAACTGAATTATTGATGGCAACATCCAGCATATGCTTTTATATTTGCCTTCTTAAAAGCATATTTAGTTTACATAAAGGCTTGAAATTTTTATACAAACCCAAGTACCATAATAACAATGGGTCTTTCTCGTAAATACCCAGTCTTTGAGGAAATCCCATCTTTGCCTTAACGGTTTTCTTTTGCATTCCGATTTGCTGGGCAGGGGAGGTATGGAAATTGCTACTGCATACACCCCCGACCTTTAGGAAAAGCCCTCGCTTCCCTGCTTGTAGAGGAGAAGCACATAGCCCGGCAAGCTGGCTGTTTGTAAATCCATAAGCCTCTTGTATCTATTGTGGAAACTCTCAGTGTGGTCCAGGAACCCCTGGGCTTTGCTACTCTTCATGGGGAAAGATTCATGAAGTCAAAACCATTTTTATAATTCCATGAAGATATTATTCTTCTCTGTCTTCAGAACGCTCAGTGATGTTCTTCAAATCTCACACAAGGAATGCTACTATAATAGAGCGAATGAAAGCGCCAAAGTGAGAATCCTGCTGTCTTCTATTAAAGCTAGGCATTAAAGAGATGCGCGGCCATGTAAACCGGTGCAATTATTCCTATAGGACCTGCCTCATTTTACAAAATACAGTTATTTTTCATGTCACTTATGTTAAATGTAGAGTTTGCCATTGATTTTAAAAGCACAAATTGTGCAAACAGTTTGAGACTATCAACCTTAATTTCTAAAAGGGTTGAGTGTTGACAGTTGTAGCACTATGCGGGTTAATTCTTTGTGTCACCCGGAGGAGGAAATGATATCGCAGATTTCTCTGTGTGTCTAGGAAGTTGCTTCTGGTTGAGATGAGTGTTTGAAGCAGTTGTAGATAGGGTTCTCTCCATGGGAGTGGACACTTTCTACTCAGTAGAGGCTGAAGAGAATGAACAGGTAGGCAGAGGAGAGAGGCAACTGTCCTTTTGACTTCCTGCTTGAGCTGGCACATTAGCCTTCTCTTGTCCATGAACTGAGAATTGGACCATCAGTGTCATTGGTATTTTGGCCTACAGATTTGGATTGATGTAAAGATGGAAGCAGGGCTTTGGGACTTACATAATACATTACACATACATATATATCACATACATATAAACATAACACACACATGTATACATGTACATGTATATGTTTTACTGGTTCTCTCTGGAGAAATTTTTTGAGTTCAAACCTATTATAAATAGATTATTTGGGGGTCCTTGATGGTAATTTTAAGAGTCTAAAGAGGACCAAAAATCTAAAAGCATGAGAACTTCTGATAAAGTTGGGAGAACTGAGCTCTGTGAAGTCTTTGTTGAAGAATGTTAATGAGTATCAAAGATCTGACACAGTGTAGACAACTACTGATTAAATCCTAATCAACTTGCAACCAAGTCTTAGGTTCCTACAAACTATGGATGGATAACTTGGGTTATTTATTAAATGGAAGATGTGGCCACTCTAACCCCAGAAATAACTTAAGTACCAAACTCTATATGGCTGGGAGTTAGAGTGGAGAAAGATCCTGCATTCTGCCAACACTGTTAACCGAGGAGACAAGAGCAATAGATAGTGCTGTCAACAAAAAGAAGCCATTACAGATTATGTATGATTTGGAGGTAGGTTTTTTTTTCTTCAAAGCACCTAAACTAACCCATCACTACTTGTGTCATTCCCTCGGGGACTCCATAAAAGCATTACTATTATAAGAAAAGAGAAAGAAACTCCGAGACCCAGCATGCAAGCTGGCAAAGGTTTCGCCCAATACAAGAACTCTCCATGCATACTGAATTGGAGGAAGACTACCCAGTGTGCTAGGGACCACATCATTGTTAGTCTACAGCAACGATTGTCAGAAGGGCTGAGCTGTCTCTGCATACCAGCTTTCCATCTTTTTCCAGCAGAATAATTGAGTGTGCAGAGCAAAGTAGGGTGCAGGTCAGTTGGTAAATAAGCCAAAATTGAGGACCAGAAGAGAAACACAGCAAGAGAAGATAACCACGAAGGGGATCAGGAGGGGGCAATGCTTGTGCCTAATATTAGCTGAGGCTTCATTATCCTTGGTCAGCGAAGATTGCTATTCATGAAAACCCAACATTACCGAAAGATTTAAACATGAATTCTCACTGAATATGTATGTAGACACACACTTTACATGCATGTTATGATTAAGGATAGTGGCCCAGTAAATTGAAGAGAATGCATTATACAATGTAGGTTTAATCCTAAGCTAATCTTTAAAACATTTTCAGAGTAAGGACTCCTGCAGGGTTGGTAAAGAAAGATGGATGTAAATGAAGGGTGCCTATGCAATAACTCAAGTAGGAATCTGGTGAGCAAGGGCTACGCAATCCCTTCCTGCCAAGAGAGGACTACTTTCAATTCAGACAGTCTACATACCACAATTATTGAAAATTGTGCCATGGAACAATTTGGAAGGGCTTCCTGCTGGAGGGAGCTCTTGACACTGTTGTGGAGAAACATTAGCACTTTGCTGAGAGATTCGGGGGGAAAAGCGGTCATCTCAGCCTATGGAGAAACCACGTGGCATCAAGGTCCTGAAACCATGGTGCAGGGCAACAGTGATAAGTGTCCAGTCTGTCCCAGGCACTCAGTGTGCATCCTGCCTGCTCACTGGTTAGACCACTGAGCATCTCTTGGTCTTTCAGGAGCTGAAGATTTTCCCATTTAACCCACGCCCAGATCTCAGATTCCCAGTATTGCTGTGGATGTGGGCTGAGCAGCCTCCCCTTGCCTTCAACTCCTTCTTATTCTTTTCTGCAGCTCCATGCTGCCTCTCCATTCTGCCCTGGTGAATTTCTACCCTTCTGCCTCTTCACTCTGACCCTGCAGCTTATCTCCAGACACCACCATACATTCTGGGTATTTTTTTTTTTTTTTTTTTTTGGTATGGCCACCACTCCCAGCTGATTCCCATTTGCTGCAGCAGTGAGCATGGCATTTTTCAGGAAGTGCTTTACCCTCTGTGGGCCAAATAAGGAGTTTGTGAATGAACAAACAACTGAATGAGCCTCTCCGTGTGATACTGGGCAAATTCTGTCCCCCTCACTAGATGTCGGCTTCTGGCTATGCCATGTCCTCCCACTGTGAAGTAGGAACACTAGAGCCAGACCTCTTGGTGCCTCCCACTGAGCACAGCCTGTCCCTGGCACAAACCCTCATCACCCTGCCAGACACATTTCCAGCAGCTTCTCCCTGCTGACATTTGCAGCTCCTTTGTGCCCTGGCTGTTTGTTATCATAGAGTTTACTGCAGCCCTGTACACCCATGCTATCTCCTCCTCCATACTGTAAGCCTCTTGTATGTTCACAAGCCAATGTAAATGATGGCCATTTTTATCATTCATTGTTCTTTCCTTCCCTCCAAAGGACATTTCACTCCAGACATGTTTTTAAAAACTTTATGTAGATTCGTTCTTTAAGTACATACAACAGTTCAGTTATGCTCTTATATGTTATTTTTAGCTGGATTATGCTCCACCCATTTTACAGATGAGGAAACTGAGGCTCAGAAACCTGAGGTGACATAACTAAGGATAGACAGCATGTATGCAGTAAGGACAGGCATTGTGCGCAGCCCTGTCTAAATCTGAGCCAGATTGGTTTTTGTTTTTATTGTTTGTTTACATTATCGTACTTATTAGAACCAGGCCTAGAACTCAGTAAAAACATCAGTAAATATATATATATATATATAATGAATGAATGAATGAATATCAGGTGATCTCACTATGTTACAACTCAGAAACCCTGTACCCTCTTCCATGAGCTCAATAATGTAATCCATAAAGAGTTTCACAGCTTCCTTGAGCCCATCTCCCCATCTGCTAACTTGTGACAGTTTGGTGGGAGGAGTAAACTGTCACAAACTGGAGAAAACAATGGCCTATTAGCTAAGAGTTTCTAATTTTTAAAATGGAAGCTTAAGGAGAAAGTAAAACTTGTTTTCCACGGAAACAGTCTCTTAACTTATTAATTGGGCTGTAAAGTCTAATTTTCTATCTGCCCTTTTAGGTAAAAAGGGGGAGGGAAGCTTACTGAGCACTCCCATGTTGATTCCTACGCAAGCTCACTTGGAGAGTCAAGCACACTTTGCTGGCAGATGCCTCCTGGAAGGGAGGCGTAACAAACATATGCATCTACCGATGGTTGTTAATACTGCTTAGAGTTTTGGATCAGAGGTGGCCATCTTTCCCAAAGTCCTTTGCGCCTGTTTCCAGGCACTGGCTACAGAGTCTACCACCTCCAGTTGTCTGTGGGTTTTCTGTGGAGGATCAGTCTTTGGTGCTGCAAGAACATGTGAAGACCCGAGGCTGGCTGAGTAACCACCACCCTGGACTAAAACACTTGGCAAACAAACACACAGAACTGTGTCTAAATGCTTCTTAATTAGTAGAAAACTCCTAAGGTAATTACTCTAAAGTAATAGCCAGGGAGCTCTGAGGAAGGCGTGATGGAGGGCCCAAACTTCACCTGTAAGATATGAGCACATGGAGGAGAGGCTCCTGATGGACAATGCTTACCTGGCTGCTAGCTAGCAGCCTGTCCATCTGTCTACCTGTCCATCTTGGAGAGCTCAGCAGGGCTGTCTGAGTGTACATCTGTCTATCCCCTCTCTGACTCAGCCTCAGTTTGCTCTCCATTGCCTGCCTGAGCCTGAGTTGTAAATCTGTAAATAAACTTGTTAGACCTTTTCTGTCTCCCTAACTGGGAGGCTACAAGGAACAAATAGAAAGGCAGATATGACATGTAGCCTTTTGCTAGGATTAGAAGTAATTTAAAAAATGTTCTCATGGGAGAGAAGGTCGGAGCCAGAAACCATAAAGAAAAGTTGGTGGTTTTGCTTTATTAAAGGTCATGCACAATATAAAGAATCAAGATTTCTATAGAAAACAAATCAAAAGGCAAATGCATTAAAAGTATTTGCATTATCATGGCTGACCTAAGGCCTGGTGTAATTTATATACAAAATAGCTTATGAATCAGGAAGAAAATTAAAGTAGGAAAGAAGGTGAATTAGGGATCTATGAAAAGCTTACGAAGGGGCTGAGCACCGTTGAAAAGATTCTCATCTTGGTGTGATGGAAGACACACAATCTGAACGATGGTAGCACATCGTTTTTCTACTTGGGCAGGGTGACGAAGTCCAGTATGGACAGAAGTGTGAAGGAATTATGAGACCATCATTGAGTTCAACTTCCTGGAGGGCAACTTAGCAACATCTGTTAGTGTTTTAAGTCTGTGTGTCCTGTCTCTGTAAGCTTTGCAATAGTACAGTTTTTTTTTTGTTTTTTTTTTTTTTTAAGGAGTCAACAAGAGTAGGTTTTTAAGATTTTTATCGCAGGTAAATAATGATTTCAGACATCTTCACAACAGAAAGCGTGAGAGGAAGGATATACTGTCTCAGATCTAAAGGAACTGCAGATTGATGATGGGGGGAGAAGGCAGGAGAAGAGCATCCAGAATCCACAAAGGCAAGCCCGAAGGCCACTCAGTGGCTGCCAGTGAGGCGGGATGTGGAAGACTGTTTGGCAAATATGAGTTGGGGCAGCTGTGGACTTCTCTGAAAATAAGAATAAATCTGGATCTTTATATCACCCTTTAAACCAAAATAAATTTCAGACAGACCAAAGATTTATGTGTAAATAACACCAGCACATAAATATTGAACAAGAATGAGTGAATATTTTAAAAATAATTTTGAGGTAAGAACTGCAGGAGCCATTTTGTTAAAGGAAAATCTATGCTATGCACACTCAAAGATAAATTTTAAAACTCAGAGAAATAACTTATGTCATGGATAGAAGGCTCAAATCCCCATAAGCAAACTGATTTCAAAGCTATATGGAAAACACCATATCTTAACCAAAAATCTGACAAAGGAATATATAATTTCCTGAAGAAGTAGAAATGGCTAATAAAGATGAAGGTTTGACAGCAATTCTACCCTGGATTATAATAAAATGAGTGGAAAAAAATATAGACAACACTTTTTCGAGAAAGTTGGGAAACCAATGTAGGAAAGCAGATGCTGCTACAGAAATTAGAGATGGGTAATGGAGTTATTGAGAGGTAATGTTTGTGTCTCCCCTAAATTTATATGCTGTTGGTCTAACTAAAATGTGAGGCTAGCCATTTAGGTTGTGTGCCTTGGGAAGATAAGAGGCCACAAGGATAGAGAACCTGTGAATGCAGTTTGTGCTCGTACAGAGGATGCCTTAGGGAGCTCTCCTAACTTCTGCCAAAACTCAGTAGAACCTGGTGGCTGAGCACTCTAGTTATGGTCCACATAGGCTTCCTGAGTAAGGGAATAAGTTCTGCTGTTCATGAGTTACTCCATGATGGTGCTCACTGTAGCAATTCGAGGGGACTAAGACACAAGAAGAAGTCAGGGGAAGAGAGAGAATACCACTGCTTACCAGAGGCACAAAGGGGTTGGCATGTTTATTCGTTGATGGGGTAGAAGATGAAAACAAAGACCTCATGCTCATGGAGGTCTTATGTGCCTATTGGCTAAAAAAAAAATGATGCCAATTAGCTACTTGCACCATAAGACATGAGATGGAATAATAGAAAGAACTTTTTAATAAATGAGGAAATATAGCTGTTCTAGTGCTGGATGGGGGTTGATCTGTGAACCCCAGTTAGGCTCCTAAGTGGTAGTTGTTATTGCTGTTGACAGTTCCCATCCTAACCCTCCCTGGCCCTATTCCACAAATAGGTTGCAACTCCATACAGGGTCTACAATGAAGGAGCTAGAGAAAGGCCCATATTTTTGCATCTGCTGTTTGTTTTCCCTCTTAGGTCAATTATACCAGTGACTGTGTCTACTGCATACTCAGTTTTCTGCTCCAGTATCATCTCAGAAAGGCCCTCTTCCTGAAGGATTACCCGCTAGCTATGTCCTGCTCTGCTCTTATTCCATGGGTTGTATGAGAAGGGAAGGCTGCTGAATGAGCTCAAGTTGACTCTGATAAGTCTTTCTGATGCACTCCGGGACAGCTATCATCCTATTGAGCAATGTTCATAAAGGTAAAGACCTGTGTCCAAGCCCTCTCGTGTCTGTCCTCATAAAAATCTAATTCTTTAAGTGAGGAATCAGGTGGCAGAGAGGTCTTGTAACTTGTACCCATTTGGTTAATGATGGAGTTGGAACAAACTCCACAGATTTGAGAAATGGAATCATGTGACACTTCATCTACAGCCATCGAGTTGAGCGTGTGATAAGATAAACCATTGTACCCATGTCCTTGCTTCCACAGCTACTGCAGAGCCACTGGAACGACTCATAAAAACATCTGTCATTCTCTCTGTCAGAGTATGAGACACCGCACATTTGTCTACACCTTTCCAGGGATGACATGTAACTTGCTTTGGCCCAGTGGAAGGAGGATAGCGGTGACGTGCCATTTCTGGACAGAAGCCTTAAGCTCTAGGGAGCAATATGTCATTTTCACAGGATTTTCATAATGTCCCAGCACATGGTAATAGTAGTACAAGGCTCTGAGTAAAGAAAACTTGGAGGAAAAATTAGTGTTGGCATATAATGCAACAGAAATATGCCTCTGTTATTTAAATCTTTCAAGATTACTAACCTAGCCAACCATGACTCCCAATTTTTACCTAGACTGTGCTCCTATTTACACTATTAAGTTACATCTTCCCCTGCCTTACCAACTCAGGGTCAGAATGGATAGGTTACTTTGTAGTCACAGAAAATAAACAAACAAGAACTCCTTGTACAGATCATGTCTCATTTTCCCTCTGCATACACTTTAATCAAGAAGGTCCTTTGGACTCCCAGACAATTAGAAAGTTGTCGCCAATGAGCATCAAGTAATCATAATGTAAAGGGTAGCAGAACATAGAATCCAAGACACAGTTGATTCTGGCCAACCACCAAGAGGCTCAGTTCCATTGTCAGATGACTAAACATTTAAGTAGGTGTCTAAAATTTATAGCAGTAATTTCCCCAGCAGCTACAATTTGGAAAGTTCCTTGCATGGAAAGCACCAATACTGTCTTGTTTCATTCTTCAGCCACCCTATGCAGGGTGGAGGTTGGGGGGGGGGAGGAGAAATGGGTGGTGGGGGCTGGAGTGGGGGAGGGGGGATATCACTCTTCCCACCCTCATTTGGTAATGAAATCCAAGGTGATTACAGGAAACTTGCTTAATGTCATTTGTCTGATAAAGGTAGGCACACGGATTTACAATTGACTGATTCTAAGTCCTGGACAATTCCTTTCTCTGTGCAGTAATTATAACCAGTATTGGAAATGCTGGAGTAGCCAGAGATGGATCCGTAGGTTTGGGAGATCAGTATCAGTCTGTCCATTTGCGGAGGATCTGTTGAGTGGCCAGCAGTTTATAAACTGAACCTCCTGGTGGTATGGGAGGTAGCTGAAGCCTTGAATATGTATTCTTTGATATGGGCCCACATCCAAGACCCTAGACTCTGACCCCACCAAGAAATGGCAAAGCCACCTGAGTACATGGTAAGCCCTGTCCCCTTGTTCAGGTGTATGCAACAACCCACCTTTCTGTTCAAATATATGTAATAAACATTCTGAGCTTCTGGAGCACTTCCATTTCCCGTCAGCGAGCCAAGTCTACCCGATCCCAATGTTTGCCATATCTACGCATCCCTGCGCATGTCTTTTTTCCATTTCCTTGGTGCCCCCGTTAGGTTTGTTAGTGGAGCCGTGCTGGACACAGCGCAACGCATTCAAAGGCAGATAGTATTCTTCTACTTACGTTTTGTTTCAGTGGGGCAGACCCAACAGAAAAAGATATCAATATCATAGTTGCTTAGGCAAACTGAGAAAGCCTAACTGTAGGGGTGACGTGTGGGCAGAAGAAGGCAACAGCACTCAAGACCACATACAGTGGTCCAAGCTTGGGGAGCAATAGAGAAAGACCAGAGATAATCTGAGTGTCCTGAGCAAGGAAATCAGTGTCCTGGCAGAAACCTTGAGAGGCAGAGCCCAAAGAGGCCGTCGGTGGGTCTAGCAAGCTGTTAAGGGAATTGTTTCTAACCTTGAAGACATTGGAGGTTCTTTGAATTAAACAGGAGAGAAAGATGATCTACATCTTTATAAATATGCTTTATAAAGAACCTTCAGGGGCTGGAGAGGTAGCAAGGCAATGAAGAGTGCTTGCTACTATTCTAGGGAACCCGCACTCAATTTCCAGCACCCATGCTGGGCAGCTCACAACTTCGGCTGTAAAGGGTCTGATGACTTCTTCTGACTTCTATAGGCGCTCGCATGCATGCAAACACACGCTCGAGTGCACACACACACACACACACACACACACACACGCTCACATGCACACACTTAAAAAACTTAAAAATGAAAGATCTTCTAGCTTTGAAAGGGAAACACACTAAGGAGGGGCAAAGTTGGAGCAGGGACACACTAAGGAGACTCATAACATTTGCAAATGTAGCTCAGTGGTACAGTGTTTGCCTAGCATGCATGGGGCACTGTGTTTTATCCTGAGCTCTGCCTAAACAAATAAATATGAACAAACAAAACAGGAGGCTCAGGAGGCTCCTGAGAACTCCTAGTGATAGTAACCATGCTGTGAAGATGGAGGGGGGATGGGGGATGGAGCCAATTTGAATTATAATAAAAAGTTGCAACTGGTAAAATCTGAATTGTGGTGTGGATAGGTTTGGTGAATCGGATTTGCTTTTGAGATGGGTTGGTAGGCGCTCAGCATTTTAGATGGGAAAGACAGAGAGATAGCCATTTGAGAGGAAAAGAGGAAACCAGCTCTTCTGTTGACATTGGACTTAAGGTGCTTGTGAGGCAGTGCCACAGAGGTGACAAATAGGTAGGGAATTCAGAGGAGATCATGGGAGTCCTAGCCTGGAGACAATGGAAGGCACTCACATCACATAGCTATACAGTCAGAGAATAATTTTAAAAGCAACGTGAAACCAATGGACAAAAATGTTTTCCATGTGTCTCTCTGGTAGAAGAGGTAAAAGGTAACAGAGAAAAAGCTCCAAGAATCTTATAGCACCAAGGTACCTGAGAGAGAGAGAGAGAAACTTGCTTTCAAAGGAAATGGCAGACCATGGCTGAATGCTGTGAGAGATAAAGCAGGAAGTGAGCAAGGGATGTAGTCACATGGTTTATTTTCATTTCATTCAGTGGTGACCTTGGCAAAAGTAATTTCAGCTACATGATCAGGAAGGAAGGACAAAAAGAACAGAGTGAGGTGCTCCGAAGGAAGGAGATGGGACCAAGAGTAAAGGAGACTCATTGAAGATTATTAATAGGTCACATATCAGGAAGGCCCAGGGCAGGCTGGGTCCTTTCTACATGAATCCACATTTCTCAGCAGCTACAAGAGGTTGTTATTGATATTGTTAATATTAGCTTCCTTTTGAAGACACCGAAGCTTTGTAGAGACTCCAGATGTAGCTGAAGATGCGCTCAAGTATGGATTGGTTGTATTTTTTAATATTAGGTAGTTGAGTCTCTTTGCTGATGGTTGGGAGTGATGTTGTAGAGACAGCCTGAAATTGAGAGCATCCTTGTAAATCAGGTGAAGCAATGACCATGGGGGCTCAGATGTTCCTTCCAGGGAAAGGATGGAAGGTAAGAACAGTGTCTTTACAGAGCGTCTGCTGCATGGTGAACTCTAGAATGGGGTTGCCAGGGGTCAACGGTAAGGTCTGAGGACAGAGGAGGAAGTAGGGGTCAGAGTGGGTTACGGGTTCCACATTTCAGTGTAGCTTCTTAAAAGCCATTTTATTTGTTAAGTTGCTTTATAAAAGCATTAGGACACTAATACAGACATGTTAAATTGGAAAGATCTATGAGTTATTCAAGTCAATCTGCTAGAGCTCAGAAGAGAGAGCAGGAAGGGAGAAATGGGGAAGGTCTGTTTGAGTTACGGACTGTCTCCTCCACACTGCCAACACCATACTTAAAAAAAAAACAACAACAACATGCACATACACATGCTTCTCTTATAATTTTCAAAATATTTCTGAACTCCTATAACTACATAACCACCCCGCACCCCAAAGCAACACAGTAAGTAAGTAAGTAAGTAAGTAAGTAAGTAAATAAATACATAAATCCTTTTCCTGAATTCTAATTGTGGAGAGAAAACCAAAGCATCACAAAAATGCCTGACCTAGAAGTTTCTCATCATCTGTGGCACTCCAGAATCCCACTGAACTAGCAGATCTTTTCCAGGGAAGAATACACGAATTGGTCTAATATCACATGGCCATTGTATGTATCAGAAATATATATGTTTATACACATGTACATATGAGAGAGAACAAAGAGGAGTGTATGGGAGGGTTTGAAAAGAGGAAAGGGAGAAAGGATTGAAATATAGTGTGATCTCAGAAAAATAAAAGAAATAATTAATTATTTTTAAAAAATTTTAAAAAGCAGGATTGATTTTAAAGGCATGAACTGTGTTTATTATGACATTGAAAAAGGAGTCATGGCAGATTGGACAAGTCCTTTAGTTGGTTCAATTTAATTTTTTTTTTTTATAAAAAAAGATGTCTTTGTTTTATTTTATGTGTCTGATTCAATTCTCCAGCCCCTGTTCTATATTTCAACATGAAGGAAAACCAGAACTCTGGAGGATCCCAGTGAAGGAAAGCCCTTGCTACTCAATCACGTGTTACCTGCACCAACACACATTTTCTTTCCTCTCTCCTCTCTCTCTGTCTCTGTCTCCCTGAATGTGTTTTTTCCATTTTCTCTCACTTCTTCCCCAGTCCAAACAAAGATTATCTTGTCCAAGTAGCCTGACCTGATCTTCCATATTAAGGGATCTCTTGGCAGCTGTCTGTAGGCTCCTCTCCCAGAACTGCCCTCAGCAGAGAAGGAGGCATCTTGAAACTGGCTCTTCCCTGTTAATCATCTTTAGAGTGCCCTGTTTACCTGACCACCACATCCCTACTCCAGAGCGGAATATGGTGCATGATTCATGGGGGCTGTTTCCTAACTGACAGCAAAACTCCATTGTATTCGAAACTAGCCTCAAATGCTTCATGAAAATAGGCATTCCAGGGCAATTTTGGAATCTATCATTTAAAAAATTCAAAGAGATAATGAAGACCTTTGCTGATGCCTACTGGCAAAATTAGAGCAATAAAGAGACTTTCAATCGTGATTTCTCCACCTTCTACATTAAGTCTATTTTAAAAGCCTTAAAAATAGCTGTTTAGCATCCACTAGCCTGGTCAAAGAGACTTCTGAGACTATTTTACATGCCTCACAAGCCCCGTTTCTAATAGAGAAACACATTTTCTCCTGACTCAAAATGAAAAATTGCCACCATTTTACATGTTTGAGGATCTTGATACAATCCTGTTTGGGGCTTTTAAACCCTGTCTGATAGTTAAGAAACATGTCCATGAAACTCTTGACAGGGTTCTATTTTCTAACCTATATTTTACTTCATCATCAAGCTGGCAGGGATATAATTTTAGAAAGCCAGAAGTGCCTCAGCTCCGTGCCCTCTCGTATGTGTATCTCTGAGTGTGGGCAAGCATTTAATTCTTCATTCCTTCATTCAGCAAATGTTAACTCAGCCCGGGCATAGCAGCCATGGCCTCTTAAGGAGAAAAGGGTGTAAATGTTTGTGAAAGTGACTTTGAAGGCAAGCGGGGGCCATAGGTGGCGCTGAAGCAGGGGAAGAGGCCACTAGCATTGTGCTACAGAGGGAAGTATAAAGTTATGTATGACCATGGCTATGACGTTTGATGGCCTCAGCTTCTCCTCAGTTGTATCAATCTTATCTAATCAATGGATATGATACAGGTACCTGGCAAACTTCATTTCTAAAACTACATCTGGATGGAAGAGCAATAAACAAATAAACAAAAAGCAAAATAAATACAAAACAATCTGCAAACCGTGAGAGGAGCCTCCGAAGCAGATTGGCTGGATTTGAATCCTAGAACTCATCAGATGTGTACTGCATTCCTATGTCCTCATCTGTGCAATGGGACCAATCACACAGCATATCCAATGAGGTTCTGGACTGGAAAGAATCAGTGAAGGGGGCTGAGAGATGGCTCAATCTATAAAGTGCTTTCTGTACAAGCACAAGGACCTGAGTTTTATCCCTAGCACCCGTAAAAAAAGCATATGCCTATAACCCCAGTGCTGGGGAGATAGAAACACAAGAATCCTTAGGACTTCCTGGACAGCTGGCCTAGGCTACTCTGTGACTCTCTTGATCACAGTGAAAGATTTTTGTCTCAAAAAACAAGGTAGACAGATCCTGAAAACTGACATCAGAGCTTACCTCTGCCTTCCACATGTATGTATGCATACAAATATGTACCATCACATACCAAACACACATACACACACACACACACATACCCCCCCCCCACACACACACATTCACACAATTAGTAGAAAATATTTGGAATCATGTATGATCCTCACTATGGTCAGGCTAGCTCTATGAGGCTACTAAATTCTGTGGGGAGGGGTCTTAGAAATCCAAGGGGAGCCCCCAGTGTTCTATCCTTAGGCAGCAGCCAGTGGCAGCCCCTAAAGGTTTTATCGCTGTGAGCCAGGCGGCAGTAGAGCAGCAGCTGGCCCAGGTGGTGAGGACCAAGAGGTGCCATAACAACTGGATATAAAGAGTTAGCTCACTAGGGATGCTCGTGGCCAGGTCTACAGGCTGCTCTGAACCAGTTGGATTTTTCCACAGTTACAGATTAATTCATTAACATCCAAGCCTACTTCACAGTCGTTTTTATATAAACCCCTTGGAAAGTGTGAATGGGACCGTCCACAGCAAAGATCATAGCATTATAAGAGATAATTAGTCTGCGGTGTTGGTGGGAGGCAGGGGATACTAACGGGGCAGGGTGAACAGAGGGATCAAAACAACAGATCTGCATTTTCTCAAGCCAATGTACTGGAAAGCAGGCCTGGCTCTCATGCCTGAACTCTCTTAAGATACCTGGGGAGTCAGCAATCTCGGCCAGGCTCGCACACTGTCAGAACTATGTGGAAGGCTCTAGAAAAATCACAACACAATGTTCATGGTTGCGATGGGGATCTATAACTATGGAGAAGTTCCTGGGGCCACCGGTAACAGCAACTGTCGCCCTTTACGACAGAGAGTCTCTGGGGAGGACAGAGACCTCTGAGAAGGTGGCTGCCAGCACACTAGTCTATAGCAGGATGTGTCCAAGGAGATGCTTCTCCTTCTCCATCTCCTCTTTCTCATTCCTTTCGTCCTTCCTGCCATCTGCCTTTCCCCACCCTCTTCAACTTTTCTAGTTATAAATATGTTTGGATGACACCTACTACTAAACATTCAAAGACGATTGCAGAGTCAGCTCTAAGGCAGTCCACGCCTGCCCACTTCTTCCCTCCTGAGCCCTGCTGTACCATGGCTGCTTTCATGTGGCTCGATTCACCTGAAGAAAAGAAGGGATAACTGGAGAGGCTGGAAGGATTAAAAGTTCAAGCTAAAACTCCAGTTTTGCATTTTTACTGTTCACTCTCTACAACATTTAAGCTAAGGCATTGCTTAAAGAATCGCACATCTTCCCAAACCAGAAGCCCACAGATGTTCATTCCAAGAAACATTTCATTCATGACTTCCTTCTACTCTAACCCTTGCAAGCCTGCAGATATTCATTCCCAGAAACCCTCATTCATTATTTTCTTCTGCTCTAACCCACAGCTGGCCTGTGTGGATTAAGTTAATTTCTTCCTGTCTCTTGCCCAGCCTGATTCTTCATGCCAGACTGTCATAGCTGCCCATCTCAGGATGTCTCCAGCCCTGGCTACTTCCGTCAATGTTCTGGAGCAGCAACTGTCGCCTTAAGTCTTAGGACCTAGTTGGCCCCCTAGGTCCCCGCATCTGGTCCACTTCCCAGCATCTCTCTCATGTAAAGTTGCACAGGCTTTTCTCTCTAATGAGTAACTTCTACAGGAACACTCATCAAGCCCCTGCCTCAGCTGTGCCTCCTGAACTCCTTTCCTGCTTTTCTGACATAGCCATTCACTTCTTAGGAACTATCTGTAGCCATCCAGGATGCTTGTAAGTATGACAGCCTAACACCCCAGGAGCAACAGAAGCAGAGGGATGCAGATACTGATGCCCCGTCCATCCCAGCAGACAGCTTGGAAGCCCATCTCCACACGTACATGCATGACTAGCTAAAGATTAAGACAGAAACAAATCAAGGAGCTACATTTCAAATGATCACCAGCCAAATGTGGCTGGAGGTTACAATACTGGATGGTACAGAAAAAATGTTCTCGACCTCAGAGAACGTGTTACTCTACAGATTTGTTCTACGCAGCAACTTAGATGTTCCTAGGAAAGCTGGCCCCACTTGCCCACAGAAGCTGCCAATTGGAGAGCATACCGTAGCATAGGCTTACCCAGCCTCCTCTGTTTTATTCTCATGCAGTCTCCTGCAATAAACCCATACACAAGCTTTCATTCTTGGGTGTGTGGTGGGGTCCTGAACAGCAGCCCCCAGCTAAGTCCGTCCAGTCAAGTCTCTCGAGCAGTCAAGAGCAGGCTGGGCTATGCAGCCTCCGGCCCAGTAAACACAGGCTGTTGGCAGAGGAGGCTTTCTATGGAGAAGTGAAACCTGAAGATTATGGAGAACAAAGCCCTGCAAATCACAGAAGTTTGCCTTCACTTTGAGAGAGGATTAGTGGTCCTGGAGCTTTTCTCACTACCAGAAATAGGCATGGAAGTAGGGCGCATCCTGATGGAGAGGCGCTTACGCTGGGAAATCCACAAAGGCAACACAGTCCACACTTAAGAATTGCAGCCCCACCATCCCTGCAGCTTGTGGATAGTGCAATGTTCTTACATTTCATTTAGAACTCCAACAGTATCGCATGTGTGGGACCGCTCTGCAAATAGGCTTATATTACCTGAACGATTAGTTAGGGGTCATGGTGTTTTGATGTCTTTTCAATTCAGTCCAATCTGACAGGTAATTATGGGGGACGGGAACCTAACATTGTGCTTTTTAGTCTAGCAATAAATTAGAAGCCCAATTTAATCTTTCCTTAAAAAATAACATCCACCAAGTCTTAGGATGTCATTGCTACATCCTTATCTCTGGAGTACGGTTTACTTCCAAGAATAAGTACCTTGATGCTTTTCTTTTAAACACAAAACCGCACTCCCCCACCACTACACCACCCCACACACAAGCTGCTCTTTTGGATGACAGTTTTATTTGATCAATAATTGCGCCGGTTCCTGGCAAAAGCACACAGTAGCTGCTCAAGGTGAAGTTTAGCAGCTTCCAATTTTTAATTAGCCAGTATCTCCCTTACAGTTGGCTCTTCTAATGAGAATTCGAGCAAAGGAACTCACAAAAGAAAAGGCAACTCATGCAGAAAAATGTCAATATCAATCCCCTAAACAAGTCATAGCTAAAATGCCACCCATCCAATCCCCGGCCTGAAGCTTTAGAGCAAGAGGCGATTGGACGAACGGATTGGGCAGGGAGTATTATCAATTCATGGGAAAAGCTAAAGGGGGGGGGGGGGAGCATTCAAAGTCGGAAATGAATTTAGACCAAAGCTTGATACGCTCACACTCAGAAGGAAAGGCATCACTTTGGGGACTCGTGTAGCTTTGCCTAGACTTGAACAACCCTTCTTAGGATACAGGAGCTGCAGCTCAACCCTTGGTAAGAAATTCATCTGAGGACCAGTGGGAGGAAGGACAGGCTGTGAGGCTGCCTCTGCCATCACCTGAGTGGACTCATCCCTATCAGTTGGCCTCTCCAGAACTCCACAGTCTTCCTCCAGGAGGTACTGTGATGCGATCAACCCAGACTCTCAGAACTCCTTCAGAGGCTGAGCCAGTTCAAGGTTGAACATGGAGCACCTGTTCTGTGTGCATATGCTTCAGCACTAATATGATTGTATACATGTCCCTAGGTGTGCATGTGTGTGCACAACCTAAAAGAAAAGACAGAAATAGCTGGGTGCAAGCAAATTACTGGAATTCCAGCTGGTGCGAGTCCGTCTGGAAGACACACTTCGAAGGGCATGTATGTTTCACTTGAACTGTGGATAGGATTTCATCCCGGTAACACGGAAGCAGTGCTTGCTGAGTATGATTTTAGAATCTTCCATATTACAAAATACTTTCCTTTTTCTTTAGAAAGCAGACAAAATGGTAAGACTGTGCTTGCAATAGAAAGGGAACTCTGGACCTTGAGCTTTCAGGTTGTATCTCATATCCTGCTCAACAGAGCAGTTCTTGTAGGCTACCGCTAAGAGCAA
>JADRCD010237469.1:1790-30897 GCA_019843815.1 Montemys delectorum | reverse complement strand
TTCCTCCATTTCTAATGAGAAAGTTAAAACTTTGACACTTGGCATGGATATTGTTACTGAGTTTACACAAAAATCTATACAATGACTTCTTCCTTTCATTGAAAATAGATTCTTTTCTCAAGCAACATATCCTTATTACAGTTTCCCCTCCCTCTACTCCTCCCAGTTTTTCCCTACTTCTCCTCCCATTCAAATCCAATCCTTTTCTGTCTCTCATTAGAAAAAAAGAGATAATATCTTTTCTTTATAAAAAGATATATTATGATCTTTTAAGAGATAATAATAGAAATGTAACAAAATAAAATATTACAAGATAAAACAAAAACTATCACATCAAAGTTGGACAAGACAAAAACAAAGAACCGTAGAATCTCACTCACACACTCAAGTGTCCCATAAAAAGACCAAACTGGAAGCCATAATTTTATAAGCAAAGGACCTGGTGCAGACCTGCGCACACTGCCTCAGTCTCTGTGCGTTCACATGACCTTTGTTCACGCTGATTGAGGAAAACCTTAATTTCTTGGTGTCCTTCATCCCCTGTGAGTCTTACATTCTTTCTGCTTCCTCTTCTGAGTGAGTTCCCTGAGCTCTGATGGGGGGCAATTTGATGGAGACCACCTATTTACATCTGAGTGTTCAAAGGTCTTTTTCTCTCTCTCTTTCCCTCACCCCCCCCCATAATGTCTGGTTGTGGGTCTCTGCATTTGCACATCATTTTTTAGGACAAGAGAAAGCCTTTATAAGAAGCTATCCTCAACAAACCTCACTGACACTCAGAACCCCATTGTTTATTATACTTTTTTTTTTTTTTTTTGGTTTTTCGAGACAGGGTTTCTCTGTATAGCCCTGGCTGTCCTGGAACTCATTCTGTAGACCAGGCTGGCCTTGAACTCAGAAATCTGCCTGCCTCTGCCTCCCAAGTGCTGAGATTAAAGGCGTGTGCCACCACCACCTGGCTTATTATACTTTCAATACATACTTCCTCAGTTGTATGGCACCTACATTTAGGCCAAAGACTAAGAACTAACCCTCCATCAAAATAGAAAAGCTGTATTTTCATCAACTGAGGTTTACTATTGTCTGACTCATAGGATAATTAAAGACATAATAAGCCCCAGCATCAAGTAGTGCTCTAAATCTGCTATATATGCATATATGTACAAAAGTCAGTTATATTACCATTAATAGCTTTTGTCAGAAAAAGCTCCTTAGGACCACGCTTTTACAAAACGTTCTCAGAGGCACAAAATCATTTACTCAGCTCAGCTCATCCTAATAGGGGAAGCAGATTTTAGGAATGCTTTGTAGATAGAGAATATGAAGCCTGAAGTTGCATAAGTTATGCAAAAAGAAAGAAAGAAGGAAAGAAAGAAGAAAAAATGGAAGGTAAAAGAAAGAAAGGAAGGAAAGAAGGAAGGAAGGAGGGAGGGAGGGAGGGAGGGAGGGAGGGAGGGAGGGAGAGAGAGAGAGAGAGAGAGAGAGAGAGAGAGAGAGAGAGAGAGAGAGAGGTTTAAACTCTATTGCTGTTAGATAAGAGAGGCTTTTTTTTTCTATAATCCACTGTCCCCAGAGCCTTGTACTGTGGAACAGTGACAAACATGTTTGAATTTCATCCAAAGTGAACTCAGTCAACACTGACACCTATTGTCATTTATCAAGGAGACACAGCACTGATATTACCAAAGATACATTAATGATTAGCAGAAGCATTATTAGCCCTTCTTTGTGGCTGACCACGGGTTTACAAGGCTTCAGCCTCAGACTTTAGTGCTTAATTGGCCAATGGCTCACCTTTGCTGTCTCAGCTTCTCCCTGAAGTCTCTTGGGCGTTCCTTTTTGGTCAGGCACCTTCTGGAAATTTCTGTTTTTAATGGATTGAGATTCTACACCTTCGCCTTCAATTTGCAGTTTAATTCCGTCAGCATGGGCAGAGTGATCAATACCCCGTGGATTCAAACCACAGTGGAGAGCTAGGAAAGATGAACAAATAGAGCACAGAAAACGAGTCATACAAAGAAAGTGTCTGTGACGGAAAATATTTCATCAGGCCTAATTGGGAAGGAAACAGAGTGTCTGTGAGCTGAGAGGTGGCATAATGACTATGGGACAGAACATGGGTGAAGAAAGAACACAGCATTGTGGGAAACCCTGAGTTTGGAAGCATAAATCCCAATCCCCTCCATTCCAAAGATTTCCTTTGAGCACATTACTAATGCCCACAATATAGATGGGGCACCAGGTCAGGCAGCTTCATTACTGCCTCCCACTTAGCTATTTTAACCCTGAGGTTTGGTTTATTGCTCTCTCTTCGTCTAGAACCTGCTCACTCCCTGTACTCTATGGAATTCTTCTGGTCATAAAACATGCACTCATTCAGTCTATCCTACTGCATTCATTCAAGCAATACTTATTGGGCAAGTACATATACTGTTCCTGGGGTACACTCTCAACCTAGACTTAAATGCACAGGTGGAACATTGTAAGAACTGAACAGATAAATGAACTAATGATTTCTTAAAGGTACTTCTGCTACAAGAAAGGAAAGACCAAGGTTTGTAGGGCTTGTGGTACTCAAGCCCCGATAGCTTCCAATTTTTTGTTTTCATTTCTATACCATCTAAAATGAATATCTCTACCAATATAATCTAGAGCTCATATTTTGGTATATTTATTCATTTAGAAAACATGTATATACTCCTCCTCTGTACCCAAGCTTATATAAGAAACAGCAATGAATTTTATGAGAGTCATTTTTCCCCAGACAATTCCCACAATCCTCCACTTGCACATGTGTCTGTATACTTGCACATGTGCACATGGCATATATAGGATGTGTTTTAGGATGTGTCATAATAAATTATTTTGACTTTTTTTCTGTGTTCCAAAACCATAAGATTTACATTCCCATCCTCCTTGTCAGCTCTTTGATCTTAGATGGTTCAAAGTCAAATACTAAAACCTTCCTTTTACCTCCATTAGGACATTAATTCACTGACAATCTCCCATACTAGATGATCATTAGCTTTCCCCTTCTTATTATTTCTCATTGGTTGGTCACCTCTGTAAGTCTATACTGAAGCATTTTTCACTATCCACTCTAATCTGGCTGTGGTTCCCTCTCCTCTTACTCACTCTTTGAAGACTATTTTACAGGGAGAACAGCTTTGAGAAAAGACTTCCCAATAGAAGTGGGATTGGGCATATTCTTTCCATTCTTCATCTTCTTATTAACAGGTACCACCAATCCTCATAGCTTTTGATACAGAAAACATCCAATCTTAACGTGGTCAAAACTGAACTTCTGTTTTCCTACCGTAAAAATCTACCCACTGATTCCCTCAAAGCTTAGGAATTATTCTTGGCTTCACTGTCTCCAAGATTCACCATAATCCCTCCCATCCATCAGCAAAACCACTAGCTGGAACTGAAACAACTGTTCAAGTACATCCCCAGTTCATCTCCTCTGTCACCACCATAGACTAAGACAGGCATCACATACTCAGATTGCCCACCTAATTCATCTCCTTTTTCTTATCCCTTAAGACCTATGAACGTGTGTATATGTGTATATATCATATCATGAGACTCCTTTACTTAAAAATTCCTAATGGCCTCATTTTACACTTAGAAAATTCAGAAAATGTCCTCTTGTCCAGCAAATCCTGTCCTCTTTGATCTTGGTAGCTTCTTTACCTATACCAAATGTCCCTTGATCACTATGTTTTTCCCCCACAGGCTTTCTTTCTTCCTTCACCAAGTTCTTGCCCAAGTCAAAGGCTCTGTACCTGATTTTGTGCTTAAAATGTTTCCCATTATTCACCTAAGTCCTATGTAGCATTTTAGTTTTGCCTTTAATATGACTCTTCTATGTGTCTTTTTCCAACCGTCATCTTTACCCCATCTATACCTTCCCATGACCTTCTTGTAGAATACAAGGTACCTTAAAGAATAAATATCCAATAATCTAAACCATCTGCTTCAAAGGGACATCATAAATATTCAATTTCCTGCCACTTTATATGGACATTATTAGTGGATTTCTCCTCCCCTAGTCTCTGGCATTCCTAAAAGCAATGAACAGTCATATCACAAAGCTAAACTCTCAGCAAGGATCAGTTCATGTGCCCTCCCTCAGGCTTTGTTCTGAACCTCAAATGATATTCATGAAAAAAATCTACCAGACATAATTATATTCATTTTTTAGATAAGGGAAATGAGGCTCAAAAGGGTTATGGTCACCGAAGGTCACACGGGTGTCTGTTGAAGGTCACAAAGATCAAGAATCATTTGGAATGCACATGCATTTAAGTTAGAGATGAGCATATCCAAACTAGATTAAAGGAAACTTGTAAGCTTTTACAATGGAAGGTTCTGTCTAAGTTTAAGTCCCAAGATGGAGGAATTTATAGCTCAACAGTCCTCTGAAGGACTTTCATCCCCCTCTCAATGTCTCCATGCTTCTATTGGTAGCATTGCCATTGTTCTATACATATAGACTCTTGAGTTACATGCTTCAAGTATTAATGTTGAAGAATAGAGAACTTAGCCATAGTTCTTTCCCCAATTCTTCTTTCTTTCTCTAAACTTTAAGCACTTCTCATTGGCTGAAAGTGAATAACATGTTCATTATTGAACTAAGACCCTTGAGGTGACCACAGTGAATGTAACCCAAGTGAAATTCAACTAAGGTCAGTTTCCCAAACATTCACTGCTGCTACTCAACAGAGTCAGTATAGAACGGATAGTTGCGAACACACTACCATGCTTGAATTACAGTGATGCAAAGAGAACTAGTGAGAGCATGAAACTAATTACTGTTAATATCAATCAGCTTCTCATCTCCAAAGACTAGCCTACTTAAAATGAATATTCAATTAAATATACTAAAATTGTGATTATTCTAAAAAGCTGTGCTTCTGTAGGGAGATTGTAGATTCACAAGGGATGGAATTATACATTAATGAGGGAAAGAAAAATGCTCAGCTTTGATCTTTCTCTTCCAGCATGATCCCCTGTTGCTTTCTGCATTGAACTTCAGGTATGGGAATACCATTGAACTGCTGTGAGCTTCCAACTCCTCTTCCCCATTGCCTTCCACCAAAGCAGACTTACACTCCCTTCATCTGTTCCCATGAGTCCCTCCCTTAGGAAGAAGTATTATTCTACCTGTGCACTAACCTAAATTTCTACCAGCAATCACCTGGCTTCCAGTTGAAGGGAGGGTGCATATGAAAGGAGATGATGTCTTCAAACTGGAATCTTGACACCATGCTAGAAATATACATATATATGCTAAAGATTTTCTGTGATAATGGTTTTTAACAGTGAGATTCAGACACACGTTTTGGATTTTAACTCTTCATTTTGAAATTTTCAACACTAATAAATTAAATCAATGTCATAGCTGGGAAAACCTCAGGTAAAGACTTCAAGCTTCCTATGATATTGATGCAATGACTAGAAACTTGTTAAGCAGAGGAATATTTGAGAAAACTCAAAAAAAAAAAAAAAACCATGAAGGGGGTCTCAAAGCTGACCCAAGAGCAGCTGAGCCCATTAAACTAAGTAAATAACTTTTGTGAAAACAAGCAAGGGTAGGGATGACACAAAAACAAGAAAGCAGAAGGGATACCAAAACATGATGAGCAGAAATGAAGGTCATACCTTAGAAGAGGCCATTGGAACATCACTTGATTTGTAAATACCAGGGACATAAAATTTCAGGGACTACAAAGCAAAGCCTGTCAGAAATATTTTAAAACAAATAAGTTCAAGAGCAAAAACCTAAATCAATGCTAGGTATAGAGTCAAGGAGGGAATTTCTATGGAAGATTTAAATATTTGCGTGACAACTATGGCTATGTGTATAGAAAGTCAAGAAACTATACTGTGCCTCTGGTTTATAGACTATCTTATACTTTGAACACCCAATATTTTTCTAGTGGAGAAAAAAATCTCCTACTGATTTAAGGCATGATTTATGAAAAGAGATGACTTGTGGTTTATTCTTTAGTTGAACAAATGTTTCTTTGCTTAAATGTGTGTTATATGCCATGCTTGAGATCTAGGAGTGGAGACGATGGTGATTACTAAGAGATGGTGTGTATCTGTTCTCCTAGGGTTCTCAGCTGTGGTAGGGGAGCTAGGCACACAATTATGATGACAGACCTGGATTACACAGGCATTGAACTACCGAGAATAGTTGTATGGAATAGTGTAACCTATAATGTTGATGAAGCAGTCTATACTGACATATAGGTTGACTTCACAAACAAGAGAATGGGTCTTCTGAAAAGGGATGGCATGAGCAGATATCAGGAGAATATGAACTTTTGGGTTGATGCTGGGGAATGACGAAAATAAATTTTTTTAAAAAAAGCAGTGATATTGGTAAATTAAAAAGTAAACAATCAGAATGGCTATGGATAGAACAGGGACTGGGAAGTGTGACAAATACAGAATGTGACAAATAAAATCTTCGTAGATAAAATAACATGGATGAACACCAAAGAAACTATGCTAAATGAAATAAGCCTGTTCCAACAGGACACCCATACTTCTTTGTAGTAACTCACATTTGTAATCCCAGCACTTGGAAGACAGAGGCAGGAGAATTCTCACAAGTTTGAAGCCTAGGCTACATAATGAATTTTGTGTCAGCCTGAACTAGAGTGTGATCTTGTCTCAAAAAAGCAAAATCAAATAAAAGGAGACAAAATGTGTGAGTATTTAGAATAAGGCTTGCAAGGATCCACTTATAATAAGTACTCAGAGCAGTCAAATCCACAAAGTTAAAAAATAATTGTCACCTAGGGGCCGGGTGTGCAAGAAAGTAGGGGTGCATGGGAGTTTTGGAGAGCTGGATCTGTAGTGTTCCAGTTTGGGATAACAAAATGATTTTGCAGATAGGTAGTAGTGACAGTTACTTAGCATAAATGACTTATATAATACAGGATTTTTATAAGGGTATAAATTATATTTTACTAAAGTAAATGTCAAAAATCCTACTCTATCCACTTTCACTTTGACCCGAATATCATAACCATTATGTAGAAAGCAAAGTTCTCAAGATATTCTTATTCAAAGGCTTCACAGTTTCTTCAGCTAGTACATTTTTTATTGTCATTATGGATTCTACACATTGTATGTATCAATATGTACATGTATGTATATACACGCACACTTATGTAAGTGTATGTGTGTGTGCTCATGTGTTTCTCTGTGTGTGAGTCTGTGTATATGATAGTGGTGGTACTGTGTGTGTGTGTGTGTGTGTGTGTGTGTGTGTGTGTGTGACAAAACAGCCTAACAATGTTTTAAAATTTTTCTGGAAAAGGATTCACTTCCAAACTACATACCATATAAACTGAGCTGTCACATGCCTCAAAAAGAGCTCCATCCTTTCCAAACTGTCTATTTTGATATGACTTAGGTCATAGTAAGAAACAAGAAAGTGCGAGTCTCATTTTATCTCCTCACAATGATACATAATGAATAATAGTGACATATAGATGTAGATACAGATATAGATGATATAGATATATATAAAGCGAGATAGATGATATATAGATATAAGAAGTGTTATAATATGTACCACATGACTACACTGATTTAGGGACTATTTTGCTAAAAAGTCACCCAACTTCCCAATCCTTCCAAACCCAGATATCTCACTTGAAATGAAAAATGCAGCTCTGCCCATATCTGATAATCCTGTGTTCTGACAAAGCTTTTCCTTAAACAGGGACAATGAGCAAATACTCCCCAGAAAACCTCAGGGTGAAATGGCTTAGTAATATCTCCACTACAACTGCCCGAGATGTGTGTGCTTCCTTGCCTTGGCAGGATTGATATCTCTATAAAGTTTTCTTTTCTCTTACATTATTTGCATGGATAGCCCCTTCGGGCAGGATTAATATTGTCTTCTCTAAGCTGTGAATCTTTAACTAAGTTTGAGTTCTGTGTATTTATCTGAACAATGTTGACGATTCATAGTTTTTCTTATTAAAAGATCAGAATGTGTCTTTGCGTATGTGTTATGCATTGCAAATATTTATAAAATGATTGCATAGACTACCAATAGTTCCCAGGAGAAATTGACTACATGTTATTGAGCTTTACACTCCCAGTGTTTGGACAAATAACTAATATAACAGTAGATGTCCAGTCATTGTTTAAGGAAAAGGCTAGACATGATGGAAAGATTCTAATTCAATCCTACTCTTTGTGGTTGGCTTCTGAATAACTTCTGCATTTTTCAGAACAGCAGATAAAGGTTGATTCTAAACTACCTGTCCAATATTCAAAAATGATAGAATTACAGAACTGTCTTGATATGTCTGACTATCATCAGCAGAATGGAGATGTTACTGTTCCAAAAAAAGTGCCTAAATAGTTGTACATAGTTGTATCCAATAAATGTTTTTAAGTGAATGAATTATCTTAAAAATAAAGATACAGCAACCCCTATGATCAACTTCTAGAATTGAGATATACTGTTTAAACTTGCATGTGCATGTCTTGTTTTTAGACAGAGATGAAGACCCAGAAGAAACAACCTTCTGTCACACCCCTCTCATCTAAAACACACAAAGTAGATGATCTACAAATACCAGTTTAAGGAATAACTATGGATCAGTCATTATGAACTCAAATTCAGTAGAGACTTTCTAGCAGAAGCAATCTGAATATCATACAGGTTATACTTTTCTTTGTTGTAGACACTTGGGAATATAAACACATTTCCAGCCCTTTTGCCTTCTGTCCACTCCAATGATAGAACTTCAAAGCCTTCCCTCTTCAATTCCCTAGCTACCCTTGCAGCTATGGGCAGATGCTAATGCAGAGGACATGAACAGGAGTTTGAGGAAAGGAGAAAATAGTGGAAAGGACAAATAGGAACATATTTGAATAGTCCCTTGACCTCTTCCCTTTACCTTGAATTTGGGGGAAGTCTAGTATGGCTACAGACATTTGTGCCTGTGGTGCTACATACATGAGAGATCGTCAAGGGACACATAGTCACAGTGGCTTGAACATCTCTGAGGGTCTCAGACTTTGTTCCTAAATGCTAATAGTCTTCATAACACATAATAAAAATAATCACTCTTATCATGCCACAGCCAGTCAAATCTCCTGCAGCTTTTATGTGACTTGTAAAATGAATTACTCTACTTTAACCAATAGCAGATAACTATTTAGCTCTTTTTTTTTGCCTCTAATGTTATATATTAAAAATATCATGGCTCTTGAGCACAAAACCCCACTGTTCACATGCAAGCATCACCCATGCCTCCCCGCTGAACCCCAGAATAGCTTTAAAAGAAGGATGATGGTTTTCCTATTCAAGAGCTGAGGAAACACCGCTCAGTCTTTATGGACCTTGAAAAATGGTGACCCTTTCCCTCCTCAATCTCTGCCCCTCCAGGACCCAGCCCACCTGGGCAGACAAGGAGCTGGTGGGTAGAAAGTGCCAGCAGCCCTGGGGGTTGTAGGATATCTCAGGCATGGAAGTCACTCATGCGTCCGTTTGGAGGGTGGGATGAGATGTGGGGAAGGTGAGCAGGCAGCTCATGGCCCTCTAGCTTGACCTTGATAAGGTGGTTGGCTAGGGCAAACTCCTCGTCATCCAACAGGCCATCCTTGTCCACATCTGTCAACTTCCAAATCTTCCCCAGCACTGTGTGGGGCAGCTTGGACTTCACCATCTCCTTCTTGGCATTGGCGCCTGTGATCTTGCCGTTGACAGGAGACAGTATATAGAAGAACTCATCAAAGGTGGGCTTGTCCTTGCCAACCACCCACTCAACATCGTCAATTCCCTTGCCAGCCCCCTCGCCGTAGCCATGCCTAAAGGGCCCATTCATGGTGCCATCAAAAGCACCACCCTTCACAGCCTGTGAGGGCATCAGGGA
Source organism: Montemys delectorum (assembly GCA_019843815.1). Taxonomy (NCBI): domain Eukaryota; kingdom Metazoa; phylum Chordata; class Mammalia; order Rodentia; family Muridae; genus Montemys; species Montemys delectorum. The sequence continues at coordinate 20,980 of JADRCD010237469.1, read as the reverse complement.
CTCCTCCTGGCGCACCATCACCATCAGCCGAGCTATATAGTTGGCCAGCATATCATCCACTGTATCCAGCAGCTTGGGCTTTAAGGCCTGGAACTTGCTGAAGTTCTGAGTCTGCAGGAGTTCCTGCATCTTACGCAGGCTTGGGAAGTCACCGGAGGAGATCTGGTGCTCCCGCTCGATCTTCTGGTAGATCTCTCCCAGGTTGTTCACCAGCTCTTTCTTCTTGCTCTCTTTCCCGAAGACATTGGGCATCTCCTTCTTGAGGGAGCTGATGATGTAGGCATGGACCTTGGCCAGCCTGGCCCGCTTGATGAGGTCGTTGAGCTTCCTGAGGGCAGTATTTCTCGGTAGAGACTGGATGTCTTTGAAGAGGTCCTGCTTCTCTGCCTCAAAGAGCTTCCGGTTGTCAGGGATGAGCAGTGGGTGTGACCAGAAGGAGCCGATGTAGACTCGGACCACCTCTGGGGTGTTGATGATCTTCCCCAGCGACCACATGAGAGCTCCATACACTCACATCAGCTGCTGCGTCTCAATTTGGTCAGCTTTGTTCAGCACCACACGGAACTTGTCCTCGTGATTTTTGAGGGCCTTGATGACTTCTGAGAACTCATCTGACATGTCCAGCTTGTGAGCGTCAAAGAGCAGGATGATGCGGTCCACACGCTCTGTGAACCACTCAAGGACAGCCGCAAAGTCATAACCTCAGCCGATGTGCTGCTTCTCTCCAGACAGGATCCCAGGAGTGTCAATGATGCTGATGCTGTCCAGTACTGGGTTGGGCAGCTGTGCACACGTGAACCTGTTGAGAAAGGCGTTGCCGAAGGCGTCGAGCTTGCGGAAGGGGCGCTGCGGGGTCCACAACGAGTGCGTTGCCTGGCACCACGCCCTCAGTGGGGCCGTGCATGACCGCGATGAAGGAGTTGGTGGTGGGCTCCGGCCCGATGCGCATCCCCGGGAAGTCCTGCTCGATCAGGTGGCGGATGAAGGTGGTCTTGCCGGTGCTGTACTGGCGGGCGAGGAGCACCATGGGCTTGTTGTCGAAGTCAGAGTCCTCCAGCGCGGGCGAGAGGAACTCGTGGAAGCGATAGTGCTCCTCCAGCGGCAGCAGCTTCTGAGCGTACAGCTGCCGCAGCCCCTGGGCCACCGTCTGGAAGATCTCCGGCTCCTTGTTGCAGCGGGCATCCTTGCTCACCCAGCTGAACATGCAGCCGGAGACAGAGCAGGCTGCTACAGGACTGAGAGCGGCTGAGTGAGCGGGACTGGGGCGGGCCGGCCTACCGGCCGGCGGAGGGCAGAGGGGCAGCAGGCAGGCTATTTAGCTCTTCTTAAATAGAAGAAAAAGTAAAACTGGCCTTAAGAAAATTCGGGTCCAAGTTTCATGTTTTCATCATGATTCAGAAGCTGGATAAGTACAGTAATAACTTATAAGAAGAAGTAAATGAAGAACATAGTTAACAAAATAAGAGATACCAGAGATAGAATCAATGCAGTTACTACTGTGAAAACATGAGAGCAAAGGCCATCACTTCTTGGGACACTGTGTCACCAGCAATAGTTTTAATATATTTTGTGAAACTTTTTTATTAGATATTTTATTTATTTACATTTCAAATGTTATCCCCTTTCCTGGTTTCTCCTTCAGAAACCCCCATCTACCCCTTCCTCCTCCTTCCCCCTGCTTCTATGAGGGTTCTCCCCCACCTATCCACTCCCACCTCTCTGCCCTGGCATCCCCCTACACTGAGTCTCTGAGCCTTCACAGGACCAAGGGCCTCTCCTACCATTGATGCCCGAGGACAAGGCCATCCTCTGCTACATATGCAGCTGGAGCAATGGGTCACTCCATGTGTACTCTTTGGTTGGTGGTTTAGTCACTGGGAGCTCTGGGTGGTCTGGTTGGTTAATATTGTTGTTCTTCCTATGGGGTTCAGCTCCTCCAGTCCTTTCTCTCATTTTTTATTAGATATTTTCTTTATTTTCATTTCAAATGATATCTCCTCTCCTGGTTACCTCTCAGAAAAAACAAAAACAAAAACAAAAAACAAACCTTGTTTCCTCCCCCTGCTCACCAACCCACCCTCTCCTGCTTCTTGGCCCTGGCATTCCCCTACACTGGGGCATAACATACACAGGACCAAGGGCCTCTCCTCCCATTGACGACTGACTAGGCCATCCTCTGCTATATATATGCAGCTGGAGCCATGAGTCCCACCATGTGTGCTCTTTGGTTGATGGTTTAGTCCCTGAGAGCTCTGAGGGTACTAGTTAGTTCATATTGTTGTTCGTCCTAAGGGGCTGCAAAGCCTTCAGCTCCTTGGGTCCTTTCTCTAGCTCCTTCATTGAGGACCCTGTGCTCAGTCCAATGGATGGTTGTGAGTCTCTACTTCTGTATTAGTCGGGCACTGGCAAAGCCTCTCAGGAGACAGCTAGATCAGGCTACTGTCAGCCAGCACTTGCTCACATCCACAATAGTGTCTGGGTTTGATGATTGAATATAGAAAGGATTCTCAAGTGGAGCAGTCTCTGGATTGTCCTTCCTTCAGTCTCTGCTCCACAGTTTGTCTCTGCAACTCCTTCCATGAGTATTTTGTTTCCCTTCCTAAGAAGGAACGAAGCATCCACACTTTGTTCTTCCTTCTTCTTGAGTTTCTTGTGGTTTATGGATTGTATTTTGGGTACTCCGAGCTTCTGGGTTAATATCACTTATCAGAGAGTGCATGCCATGTGTATGTCCTTTTGTGATTGGGTTACCTCATTTAGGATGATATTCTCCATATCCATCCATTTCCTTAAGAATTTCAAAAATTCATTGTTTTTAATAGCAGAGTAGTACTCCATTCTGTATCCATTCCTCTGTTGAGGGACATTTTGGTTGTTTCCAGTTTCTGGCTATTATCAATAAGGCTGTTGTGAACATAGTAGAGCATGTATCATTATTACATGCTGGAACATCTTCTGAGTATATGCCCAGAAGTGGTATAGCTGGGTCTTCTGGTAGAATTATGTCCAATTTCTTGAGGAACCGCCAACCTGATTTCCATAGTGGTTGTACCAGCTTTCAATTCCACCAGCAATGAAGGAGTGTTCCTCTTTCTTCACAACCTCGCCGGCATCTGCTGTCACCTGAGTTTTTGATCTTAGCCTTTCTGACTGGTGTGAGGTGGAATCTCAGGGTTGTTTTAATTTACATTTCCCTGATGACTAAGGATGTTGAACATTTCTTTAGGTGCTTCTCAGCCATTCAGTATTCATCAGTTGAGAATTCTTTGTTTAGTTCTGTATCCCATTTTTTAAAATAGGGTTATTTGATTCTCTGGAGTCTAACTTCTTGAGTTCTCATTCATTTTCAAGAGGTGATGCTGGCTCAACTGTCAGTTAGCATGTAGAAGAATGCAAATCGATCCACTCCTATCTCCTTGTACAAAGCTCAAGTCCAAGTGGATCAAACACCGCCACATAAAACCAGATACACTGAAACTAATAGAAAAGAAGGTGGGGACGAGCCTGGAGCACATGGGCACAAGGGAAAACTTCCTGAACAGAACACCAATAGTTCATGCTCTAAGATCAAGAATTGACAAATGGGACCTCATAAAATTACAAAGGTTCTATAAGGCAAAGGACCCTGTTAATAGGACAAAATGGCAACCAACAGATTGGGAAAAGATCTTTACCAATCTGATAAAGGGCTAATATCCAATATATACAAAGAACTCAAGAGATTAGACTCCAGAGACTCAAATAACCCTATTAAAAATGGGGTACAGACCTTTAGTCCTTTCTCTAACTCCTCCGTTGGGAACCCCATGCTAGTCATCAGAAGGTATATGTTTACAGGTACCTAAATACCAAGGGGTAAACATGAAAATGTATCAAGACAATCAGAAACATATCTTAGGAAAAAAGATACTTTTGTTTGGCTAAAAGAAAGCACAGCACACCTTTGGGTGAAGGAGCCTACCCAGTAAGCATCTATCATGACAGGGATGAGTCAAACAAGGTATGGCACTCAAGTCCAGCCTACCTTGCTTCTGTGTGACCAGTGACCAAAGCATAATTCACATTTAAAAATGATTGTAGGGGCTACAGAGATGGCTCAGGAGTTAAGATCAATTGTTCCTCTTGCAGAAAACTTTCATTCAATTCCAAGCACACATGTGCTGGTTCACAACTAACTATTGACTTCAGTCTGGTGGGTCAAACATTTTTACGACATAGTACATGGATGGACAGACAAGTAAAGCAAATAAACAAACAAAAATATGTTTCAAAATTCCTTTTTTGTTTTTTCCGATAATTTTAGATTTATTATTTTATATATGAGGTTTTATTTAAATCTCCATAACTAAAATTTACTGGAATACAGCCAACCTAATTTATTTATGGACCATTTATCTGCTTTTGTGTTACAATTGCAGAAATTGCTAGTTGGAGCAGAGACTGTGTGTCCTAAAGACTGAAATATTTACTAGCTTTCCCTTGATAGAACATGTCGACTCTTATTTTAGGATAGAGTGTAATTATATCCTGAGGAATGCTGGGATATAAGAACCCAATCCCTATACCCTAGTTACAGCACTGAGGAATTCCTAGGCCTTTATAGGACTACGTTATAATTAATTTCATACTTCCCTACCACCAAGGTAATTCAAAGTGTGTCTAATTTTATCACATATCAGAATATGAGGAGCCAGAATATGGTTTATAAAACTCTCCCCACCCCCCAAGACTGAGCTAAATAGAGCTTACCACACACATGCTGGAACTTCAAATTTGTAAGTACAGGTAGAACTCCTTTTCACTATACTACAACAAGAGTGCTAAGAAACAAAACCATTAGAGAAGTAATCCAGCAGTGCTAAACAATGGAAGTATTCATCCTCAGGACATCTAAATAACCAGTAATAGGTGGGGCTCTTATTCCATGAGAGAAAAGGCCAGAAGAAAGGAGATATTCCACCGATGAAAATAAAGAGGAGAGATAGCATAAAGACTCACAAAGTATACCAAATGTTTTCACCTATGTTGGCTAATTTTCTGTCAGCTTAACACAAGCTACAGTATTAGAAAGGAGGACATCTCAGTTGAAAATTGTCTCCCTAAGATTGATTGGGCTTTAGGCATACCTGAAGTTGATTTTTATTTTTTATTTATTTATTTATTTATTTATTTACTTAGTGAGTGGTTGGGGGAGAGCCCAGCCCTTGAGGGTGGTTCTTTCTCTAGAACAGTGGTCCTAAATTCTATAAGAAAGCAGGCTGAGCAATTCATGATAAGCAAGCCAGGAAGCAGCACTCCTCCATGGTCTCTGCATCAGCTCCTACCTTGAGTTTTCTGCCATGTTTGAGTTTCTATCCTGACTTCCTTTACTGATGGTCTATGATATGTCAGTGTAAGCCAAATAGACCCTTCTCTCCCTCAAGTTGCTTTGGTCATGGTGTGTACAGCATGTACATAGCCTTCGTGTACAGCAATAGTACACTAAGGCATTATCCATGTACCCTGTGGTAGCCCTGACAAGAACCATGTGAATTTTGGAGCTGGCCCAAGAGGACTTGTCCACCCTAGCCAGATGTTCATACCACATGTAGCTGTGTGATGACAGTATCCCTTCTGAGGAACATGATACACATGCACTCTGTTTTGTCTACAGAGACAATTTTATCCTTCTTGAATAGATTATTATAAACAATGTCAGTCTAGGAAGACTACCTAATGTCATTCTTCAAAGACTACCTAACTGTAAAGACTGTATCAATTATTCACCCATCATAACCAGTATATCTGCACTAAACAATCTATATAAAGTAGATATTAAAGTAATATTTAACTTAAGTATAACATCAGTAAAAGGCATGAAAAGAGTTTAGACAATCACTGAGGTGCATATATATTGTATATTCTCATTTATGAAGAGGACTCAATGGTGGATGTTGCAGTCTCTAGATTATTAGAGAAGGGGTATGGGTGTCTTACTGTGGAAGTGATCTACATACATCTCAATTCAATTCAAAATATTTTTTTTTTGTTTTTCGAGACAGGGTTACTCTGTATAACCCTGGCTGTCCTGGAGCTCACTCTGTAGACCAGGCTGGCCTCGAACTCAGAAATCTGCCTGCCTCTGCCTCCCAAGTGCTGGGATTAAAGGCGTACACCACCACCTAACAATGCTGTGAGATTATTGTGTATTGCAAACCATCAGTAGATAGACAATAGATGGATAGATAGGTAGTAGATAGGGCCAAAGTGTGGACTTGCCCTCCTTCTTAGGACAGTGTCATCTCCTGGAGAGTGAGGACTGTGACTAGCACCCTGTTGTAATGAAGACATAAAGTGAGGCAAAGAGTCTGCATTCTAACTGAACTTTGTAGTAGCTACCTTATACCCTTTCTTTTCCTGTCCAGAGTAAGGTTAAAGTACACTAACAGAAACAGATCATCTAAATGAGACTCAGAATCTCATGACATGAAATGAAAATATCCATTTTTAATTAATACAAAACTACCTATAACCAAGAGTCAGAGGGATCTGAAACTGAAGGAAAAGGATAATTAATAGATGATATCACCAAGATTACAGATGTGTGAAGGTATTGGCTACATATTTTAAAGCAGCCTTCCTGAAAGTGCTTCAGTGAGAGGCTATCTTAACACAAATAGGAAGAAGAGAAAGCTTCAGGGAAGGAGTAGAAAATGTCTAATAGGTAAAAATGTAAGCAATCAAACACTATAATAACCAAAACTAAGATTTGTTGAGTAGACTGAGAAGTAGAATGGAGGTAATGAGGACTATTTAAGGAGAAAGTGTAGAAGTCAATACTGGGAGAATTAAAAGAATGAGTACTTTGATATTTGCTTATAAAATACTGTGGAAATTGGAAAATTAATATTCAACACATGTTGCTTATTGCATATGGATTAACTTTTAATGTTAATAAAAACAATAGAGGTACTAAATATGCTTTAATTATAGAGTTACAAATGACTTTGACATACTTATACATCTTTATCCAACACAGCAACAATGGGAATATAAGCTCTACTAGTATCTTGTAATACATGAGTTTAAATATAGATAAGTTAGAGCATGTTTTCCATACAAAGGTACTTGTAATATTAGCTTACTTTTATATCCTTGCATTGTTATTGTGTTAGTAAGACAAGTTTTTAACTGAGTAGCTGACATCTAACATGAAGTCTACGAATGTCTATACTCTTCTCGTTATTCCATTATGGTGAGGCAATGTTAGGCATTAGCAATTTTAGTAACAGTTAAAGATATTTACCATTTATTTTAAGGGATAATGTAGGACAGAATTGTAAAGGATAATCATATGTATAAAATAAAAATAAAGTGAAATTCAGCTGAGAAGCAAAAAGGAAAACAGAACGCTTTCTACACACACACACACACACACACACACACACACACACACACACACGCACTTCTGGGAGCTGAGGAATGCAGTTACAAGGAATGACTAAAAATGGTATTCATACCTCTTATATAGTTTCTACTAGCAGGTTGACTCCAATACCAAACTCAGATAATTATAAATAATAATAATAATAAATATGGCCCTAGAATGGTACCTCTTTACTTGGCACTTTAGGAAGGGGAAAGCAAGCCGTGCATGTGTAGATGGCCTTTTATATCTAGTGCTGAGAGAGATATTCAAAGGAGGGAGAGCCCCAGATGTTCAGAAACAGACTAAGGTCACCAGGAAGCAGTCAGAGGGAGACTCAAACCAGAACCATGAAGACAGTTAGCAACGGACTTAGTTATATTTCAATACGATTTAAACTTTCTTCCTTTGGTTGTGCCATGTTACTGTGGCTGCTGTACGTAGACAGTGCACATTGCTAAGCATCTTTGTCACCACAGAGTGCTAGTGGACAGCCCAAGCTTGTCCTCTCTGTCTTGAAATCGACATGTTCATTCTGTAAATGTCACTTTGACAGTAATGAAGGGAAAGGATGAGGTCAGACATTACCTTAGAAGATTATGTTTTGGGAGTTGTTTTAAATCATCTAAGCCCTCATATCTACACCTTAGAGATAAGGGAAAACAGCTGTAATGACTTTACAAGGGCTGTTATAAAACATTCAGCCCTTTGAAAATAAACAGGCATTGTAACCTGCCTCTTCTTTTGTACACATTTCAGACACGGTTGTAGAAACAACTGACTTCCTGTTTAGTTACTTCAGACAACTGTCGGATTTTTGAATAATCTATTCCCCAACCTGGTTGCTTCTGTCACAAATCACAGTCATTTTACTGCTACGGGCTTTTAGAGACCCAAGATTATCTTTGAAGGGAAAAAGATGAATTGGGATTCACAGATGCATCAGCTCTGGTAAAGCTTAACCTCCTAAAGAGGCAGCTCCCCATAGCCTATCCAGACAAGGCAGGAGCATGGGGTGAGGCTGCTATTGCCATCAGCAAAATGAAAATCTTCAGGTCTGTGAGTCTTCTACTCATGGGAAGACCACAGGTTCAGACCTGCTTTGGGTCTCATGCTGACACCTTTCCTGCAACAAGTTAATTGTGTCTTTTATGCACACGAGTTTTGAGCTTACTAAGAAAAAAAAAAAGTATAGAAACTACATGATCTTATTTCAAAAGTGCCTCAGAAAACCTAGAGTCTGAATACTGCTATGCTACTGAAGAAAAGCAAGCTGATCAGTGGGAGACAGAGGGAAACAGAGGTGTCAGCAGTAGGAAGGACTACAGAAAAACTTATAATGACAGGATGGGAAATTGAGAAGTGTCAGGATTATTTCCAAGCCAAAAACCAACCAACCAACCAAAACAAACCAATCAACCAACCAAACAAAAACCAATGACCTCAATGAAAGATAAAAGCAAACAGGAAAGGCTTCATAGGAACCTAGTTTCTCAGATTAGTTGTAATATTATAGGAAGCCACTGAGCAAAAAAGCCACTTTAAAATCAGGTGGAAAGTGGGAAGGGGATCTTTGTAGGAAAGAGCAAATCACTTGGAACCTAAGATACATTAATAGAAATTTTGGTGGGAAACCTGGGCATGGTGGCACACATCTTTAATCCCACCAATTGGGAAGTAGAGGCAGGTTTTTTTGTTTTTTGTTTTGTTTTGTTTTGTTTTGTTTTGTTTTGTTTTTGTGAGTTCAAAGCCAGCTTGATCTACAGAGTGAGTACCAGGAGAGCCAGGAAAAAAAGAAAAAGAAAAAAGGGAGAGAGGGGAAGGAAAGGAAAAGAATAAAAAGAAATGAATCATGGAGGGAGTAGAGGAGGAGAGCTTATGAAAGGGAATGTGATACCGTTTGTTCTTCTGTTACAGTGAGAAAACACTGAACAAACGCTACTTTTTGAGGGATGGGTTTATGTGGCTTACAGGTTACAGTCTCTCACCTAGAGAAGCCAAGGCTGAAACTCAAGGCACAAACTAAAGCAGAGACCATGGAGGAACATGGCTTACTAGCTTGTTCCTCAGGGCTTGTTCTGACTGCTTTCTCATACAACAGGACACCTACCCAGGGGTGAAACTTCCCACAATCGTTTGGGCCCTCCCAAATCAATCATTAATCAAGAAAATGCCCCATAAGCGTGCCTCCAGTCCAATCTGATGGATTCAATTCTTCAATTGAGGTTTATTTTTTTCCCAAATGATCACAGTTTATATAAAGTTGACAAGTAACCAACACAGCTTGCCTAGAATGTACAAGGCACTGGCTTATCTCTAGTTTGAGAAGAAGGGTAATGGAAATTTGACAGAACAATAATATAGATGCCATTACTTTGAGCCATGGGCATTAGCATAAGAAATTTGGAATCTGTTCTCCCTGAACAATTATGTAGTCATTAAATATTTCAAACAGGGGAAAAAACTTAGTTCATGTTGTTTAGTAATATGCATGAGTAAACACACAGTGACAACATTCAAGTTCAGTATGCTGCTATATGAGCATCCTTCAAGATGAAGAATGCATATTACCATTCCATTGCCTAAGGCTGAGAGTGAAGTTGAGTGGTCGAGCATGTGTTGAACATGAGCAGCCCCTGGGCTATTGCCTTGCTTCTGCTATAAAACCACAGCAAAAACCTCCTATCTTGTTCCAGACCTCAATTCTCACTCAGGACTCTCAAACTACATCATCACATTATCTGAGGTCGTTTTCCTAGACATTATTAACATAAAGTTAGGCTTCCAATAAATGATGCTTTCATTTTAAATAGCATCAGTAACTGTGTTCTCTTACATGCTAAATCTACTAGGGAAGCCAGTTGATGATGGTTAGCATACATCCTAATGCCCTTATGCTTCTGCCTATGAGCTCTATAGCTGAGCTGAATGTGTGGATATCCCGTGGACACTTTAATCCAATATAGTTGCACAGTGGGCGATAGGAAAACTGAAGAAACAAAGCCACAAGAAAACAGCCGAGAACATGATGGTGTATTTAAGAAAGATTTATATTCCCATTTAGCTTTTTAAATCTGATGATGTTTCCAAAGTATTCTAGCAGTTGTCTCATTGGTCTACATCTTCTTGGCTGGTATACAAAAGCAAACAGCAAAAGTCTAAAGAATCCACTCTACAAGATTAGCAATTTACTTTATGGTGGTGTAAATTATTTCTAAAGATGCAATGAGTCACTTTTCGATATGATGGCCATTACGACATTGTAAACACCAACTGTTACTACTTAGCTCGCTCCTTAAAAATGGAGGTATGGGGGAGGGGGAGTCAAAAGCACACAGTTCACTTCAGCAAAACTCCAGCAAACACAACAATTTGCCTCCAGGGTGGATTCTACTGCTGGTGCTACCAAAAGCCATGAAAGGGACATCTATTAAGAGTCCTTGTTTTGATGCCATTGAAGGCCTCCTTTTTGGCTCTACTTTACATCTTTACCCAGCCAACTGGCTACTTCCCTTAAGTCTATTAACACTCTCACCTCTTGTCCCATAAGATAACGTCCCTCCACATCCCTATCCACTTATGAACAAACTACCTCTTATCCTCATTTAAAGAATGTTATTATGGCTTAAGATGCAAATAGATGTGTGTGGCACTATTCTAAACACCATATGCTATAGTAGATTGATCTTATGTGTTTCTGTATAATGAATTTGGCTCTGGCCATGGATGTTAATTTGGCCAGTGATTGAAAGTGGACAGGATGAAAGTAGAAACGTTACATAATGTGTCTTAGGCACTTGGGAAAAGCAGAGGAGGATCATGCTTGGGGGACTGCTGGCCCTCAGAATGTACCACACAAAGTGAAACCGATCAGAGGTCTGCAGGATAGAACAGTGTTGTGTAGCTATTCCCTCTGAATAGAAACATTCCCTTTTAGGGGAAGGAAAGAGGCTCATATAACTTGTGAGGCTCAGGGTCCTTACAAAACTTAAGATTCATAAGAACCCTTCCCAGGCTTACATAACCAGCAAGCAGTGGCTCACAGAAAGAAGCCTACATGGCGGGGCTGCTTACAATTTGTGCAGGGAACTGAGGTTATAGATTTTCAGTTGACACCCATACTGAGGGTTTTTTTTTTAATGATTCAACTGCCTAAAATACAGACTCTGGTTTAAGTAATCGCAGTAAACTCATTGGTTAATCATGACTGACTTGGTCAGATTAATTTTTCTAGACATAGACATTTGTACATGTGTTTATGTCTCCCTTGGTAAAGTCACATATTATCCAAATAATCAGAAGATCCTAATGGCAAAATAGCTACCCAGGTTCAAGAAGATTTTACTATTAGACTGAGACTATGGACACCAATGGAAGAGTTAGAGGAAGGGCTGAAGGACCTGAAGGGGATTGCAATTCCATAGGAAGAACAACAGTGTCAATTAACAGAACCCCTCAGAGCTCCCAAGGACTAAGCCACCAACCAAAGAGTATACATGGGCAGGGCAGGTTGTTAGCATCAGGGCCTCCAAAGCCCATGATGTCACATGGGTGGGCCAGAGCAACAGCCGCCATATTCCCAGAATCCATTGGGCTCACCTCCCACCTTTAGCTGAGGCCACTAGGTCAAAACCCATATATTTATACATATATATATTAACATATATATAATAATATATATATGGAACAATTCTCTTGTGCTCTCTCTCTTCCTCTTCTCTCTCCGCTACTGCCCCCTCTCCCTCTCAGCAAACCTCTTACATATGGAACTGTTTGGGCCCAGTGTGTGGTTTGTCCTGATGGGAGCTGCCCTTCTAACACATCACAGGTACCTGGCTCCCACTACATATGTAGCAGAGGACTATCTCATCTGGCATCAATAGGAGGGAAGGCGCTTGGTCCTGTGGAGGCTTGATGCCTCAGAGAAGCGGGATACTAGAGAGGAGAGGCGGGAGTGGGTAGGAGAGTGGGGAAGCACCCTCTTAGAGGCAAAGCAGGGATAGGGTGGAGGCTTCATGGAGGGGAGACCAGGAAGAAGGATAATATTTGAAATGTAAACAAATAAAGTGACTAATAAATAAAAAATAAAATAAAAGTCAGTTCTATTGTGTAGACATTCCTGATCATAACTAACCCTTTTATTTTTATTTTTTCAGAAGAATTTTCTTCTTCTTTTTCTGAAGAATGAAGGAGTTAGGTTATCTACACATCACTTATGAGGCTATATATGAAATATATATATATATATATATATACACATATATGCCTGTTTTCTGTCTCTTCCCCGCAACAATAAAAGCCTTTAGTGGTAGGAGCAAGGACCTTGCAGAGTTATGACCCCAACATAGTGCTTGGCTCCTGAAGAGTATTAGTGAACAGCTATTGAAAGGAAGGTTGATTGAATGAATGAATGAATGAATGAATTCTTTCAAGTATTCATCTCTTCTTCTCTCTGGTGTTTGTTTTCCTCTACAAGGCTGCTTCTGATATTTCTGCTTACCAGAGATTTTAAATCTAGTGCTTATATTCAAGCTTCTCTGCAAATGGATATCACTACATCTATCCGGGCAAGGGAATCCTAGCTTTCATCATAAGATCAATGATCCATATGTATGTATTAAGATCTGTGCTATGCCCCTAACCACCTTATAGGCTGAGGAGCTAGCTAGCACCCATCAGAAGCCTGTTAGACATGAAGTCTTAAAAGAGTTAACTTAGGTTAGATAAGGTCCAACAATGCAGATGTTCTCATTAAAAGGGAGAGAAAAACACCAGGAATATACATATACCACAGGGGGCAAAAGGTCACCTGAAGCCAAGGAGACAGATCAATCTTAGGGGTAATTAGCCCACTAACACCATACGTTCCACGAGACATAAACAGAAACTCTGATCAAGCCTTTTTAAATCTAAATCTACAGGAAAGCATCTAAGGGAAAGAAACCGACAGGTATTGTCTTCCTACCTGAGCCTTGGAGCTTTGAGTTGTATTTCCTGAACCTTAGAATCCATATAGCACATATTATGTTAAACAAAATCTAGTCTCTTGGGGTCCAAGAGTCTTCAGATGTTGGCACAGTGTGGTATTTTTCTCATCTTTTGTATTAAATGAGGACTTGGATTTTTTATCAATAGCAGAGCTGGGTGCCGCTGCAGGGTTGGAAATGGAAAAGAAAAACTGGTGTTTTAAGGCTGAAAAACCTGATCCTCTCTCCGTGGAGAACACATGTGTAGAGTGAAAAAAAACTGAAGTCGAAAAAGCTAAATTGAGAGGCTCTTGGATTCTCCAGATGAAAAGAGAAGGCCAACGCTGCAACAAAGGGAATGATGGCAGGGGTTTGCAGGCCGTCTGCTCAGAGTTGGAAGTGGGAACCCTTTCCTATGCAGGGACAGACAGCAAAGAGTTTAAACTGTACAGGCCAGCTCAATTGTTAGAACTGCATAACCCGGCTTCCCTGGTAGCAAAGCAACACCGTGTAAGCTAATGAGCACACACATATTGCAATAAAACTCTACACTGGTCCTCATTTGTTGATCTCTGGCTTGCATAGAAAATAAGTTAAACATGGAAACAGATTGGAAGTAAGGATTGAGGGGAAATTCAAGGTTCGGCGATCTTCATGTTCTCCACACTTGGTTTTAGAATTGTAAACTCAAGTGAGTCACGGCATGTCAGGGTATAAAGGGGACTTGGGAAAGTTGCATAGTTCAACATTACCATTTTACTGGGGACAGCGTTTGGGGAAGTCTGCCCTTCCCACAGCTAGATGACATGAGCAATGCTGGAGTTTCCAACTGTGGGTCAGCAGAGACTTTCTTAGAGCTTCGTTTTCTTGCTTCTGGGTATAAGGACTCTTTTCTTCTGGCATTTAAATCACCGCTTTACAATAGAACCATGACTCCACAGTTAATAAATATGACTGTACATCAGCAATGTGTCCGACAGCCACCAAGAGACTCATTCCCATCTGAGGAACCTTCAGGGAGGATCTGTGTTTTACAAGTCCCTCAAGCCTTTTTTGTGCTTCTGATTATTCTTTTCAGACATGATATTTTTAAGTGGTTGTGAAACACACGCCTGCCTTCTTCTTTTCTCTAAGGATTTTTCACCTTCTAATCTTAACAGTGTTTATATGTTAAAAGTATCATGGAGAATTTACTCAAGCCAAGCACTGAAGCGTTGCTTATTCAGCCTCATGACAAGAAAAGAAAGCATTGCAGATAGGCATTATCATAATACAACCACAGTCAACTCGAAGCAAAGACAAAAGATTTGCACTAAAAAAAGGCCATCAAAATATCTTATGACTGCTATGCAAAACCAAAAACCACCCAGAGAAAAGGTTACGATAAAATATGCCAAATCCTCATAGTGGCTGTCTTTTGAAGGTAAAGCCATGGATTTTGTTTTCCTTTTTCTTTCCAAAAGTGATATAAAATATGCCCACAATGACAATTGTTTTAAAAGGTTAATTTAAAGTAGGGTAATATCGCTGTGCTGCATACTCTTTCAAAATTATTTGTGCATTTCTAGTATTATCTTGCTCTGTACAATGATTTACTAAATTAGACTTTAAAAAAAAAAAACAAAACTTTACGTTTACAAACTTTCCTTCCTGGTTTAAACACACAATGCAGCTATGAAGCTAAATACATTATCTTTTTTCTCCATGACTAGTCAATGATTTGTCTTTGTTTAAATATATCCAGGTACTAAATTTAACTCACTTCGCAATTTCTAATACGTCTCTGTTTTCCTTACTCATCTATGAACAAATAATCCTAGCATGAGATCAAGCTGCTGCCTGAATTTCAAATGTGTAGGCAGAATTATATTTCAACATGGATTCTCTCTGCTTGCTTTTCTCAGGGAATCTTCAGCCCATAGATCCCTCTCCAAGAGCTGGTGTTCAGATGTCACCATGAAGGACAAGGAGCAATCTTCTACATAACACGACCAGACCCACAGCGGAATCCTTGTTTGACAGTTGGCTCTCCCAAAGAGGCCAGTTCAGCAACAGCAAGCTCTCAGCCCCATTTCCACTCTAATAATGCTCTGTTGGGTAGAAGCAGAAAGAGAGCAGAGGGAGCTTGTAGGAGTGAGAAGAGACAGCTGTAGACAAACCCTTGGGAATACTCCTCCATTCTAACTTTAAAAAGAGCCAGTCAGCGAAAGGAACAGATGGGAAGGTCTCTGGGATCAGTCAGCAGATTGTACGCTGAAATCTAGAGTCAAAGAACTACAATCTTCCTGTACAAGTACATGGAGGATTCCTAAGGCCACCAGGTCTGGACTCCATACAATCTTTTCCTACGTGCCTTTCTAGATTGGTTTCCCTAAAAATCATTTCCTTATCTCAAGTATAAGAAGTATGTGCTTGACCCAAGAAGTTCTATAAACAGGAATACACTTTTGGGGATGAATGTGTTATTCACATGCCCACTTTCATCAAAAGCACAAGAAAGGTAGTTATGAAGCTTGGGGTTTATCCTCCACACCATTATACATTGTCCAGAAAGCCTTATACTGTCACCAAGATCTGAACTGAATCAAGTGTTACTCAGATCATCTACTAGGCAACATATGTTCTTCTATGTATTCAAATATATCAGAAAAAAACAAGATTATAAATTTAATAGAAAAAATCTTTGTTGAAAGAATTCTCTTCAGTGATGAAAACTACAATAGATGCATTTAGGTCATTGACACTTATAGATAACACAATAAAACACATTTTGATATAAAAAATACTTGAAAGCAAGTAAAAAGGATGGACTACGACATGGAAGCTGGACCCAAGGGTTAGAATTCAAATGCTGGACTATCTCGAGGTAATCAGCTCAAGAAAAAAGACCCAGAGTCTAAACCACAAACCAAGAATTACACATAGAGGGACCCAAGGCTCCAGCTGCATATGTAGCAGAGGATGACCTTGTTGGGCATCAATGGGAGAAGAGGCCCTTGGTCCTGTGAAGGTTCGACTCCCCAGTGTAGGGGAATGCAAGGGTGGGAGGTAAGAGTGGGTGGGTAGGTGGGGGTACACCCTCATAGAAGCAGGAGGAAGGGGATGGGATGGGGAATTCTGGGGAGGTAATCAGGAAAGGGGATAACATTTGAAATGTAAATAAATAAAATATCCAATAAAAAATAATTAATGGAAAAAAGAAAGAAAAAAGACCCATGTGGTATCATGTAAAATGACCTCCTCTCTTCCCCTTAACTGGTCAGTTCATGAGAATCAATAACCATGACTAACACCTGGAGAGAGGTTCCATTCTTTCAGCTTCTTGTACCTAGTTTGGTAATGTGCCTAGGAGGTATGCTTCAAAGGCCTTGCTCGTCTCATTACAGAGAACTTTTATTCTCCCTTTGAGTTTAACTTTTAAAGTAGGCTTTTCCAAGAGGGATAGAGAACCAAACACTCAAGTATTAGAAGATAACGTTTAATATTAACAAACTGCAGAGTGGAGTTGGGTGCTTTGCAGAAATAAATACACGAAGAGAAGTAAAGCTCAACTAAAATATAAAATTATTCTCACTAATATAAATGAAATGTCGAGAAGCCTACTACATCCACAATATAGAGCACTAAAGCTTTTCAGAAACAGAGAGAGAGAGAGAGAGAGAGGAAGAGAGATGACATTTTAAAAACTGTAGAACTATTGAATGCTATAGAATCTAGAAATGAAAATACGATAACAGGGAACAAAGTTAAAAACAGATGAAAAATAGCAAACAATTTTTTAAAAAAAAGCAGTCAGTACAAAAACCGTACTATTCCAAAACTGAAGTCAAAGAATTGACAGGGGAAAAAACAGACAAAAGAAAACCAAATAAATAATTTAAAAAAGCTCAGAAATGAATGTTATGTTATGTTTCCAGTTTCAAAGATCAACATACACCATACAACAGATGAAATCAGACTTGTACCTGTGTGCGGTCCTACGAAATTCCTGAACATTATGATTATAGCGAGCATTTAACAATTTTAAGAAGAAAAATGTGGGACCCTGAAAGGCAGCTTGTTTTCTGGTCAAGCTAGGTTTAAACCCCGGACACCCAGCAGGTGTTCCTGCCAGGGACAGAAGGCCTTTTACCATGTCCCCAGACACCAGGCTCCTGACAAGAGGCCTCAGCTCCATAATTCTGTGGTCATCAGTTACACAGGGCAATGCCCCAAACCCCTGGTATTCTGCCTGTCGCCACCAACCCAAGCCACCCACCTGAGCAAGCAAGGACTCTCCTCCCTGAGGGAACCAGCCAGAGAATGCCCTTTTCTCTTTGGCCCAGGCTAGAGTCAGCCTGCAGGCCCCCCACTCTGTTCTCAGCTCTTCCAAGGCATCCAGCGGCATCCGTGGTGCCAGAGAGTCAGAGCCCGACTCCAGCAGTTCCTCTGGGACTTCAGACTAAGCTTTCCCACCCCAAAGCGGGTCCTGTGGCTTTTCACAGTCCACCAGCAGCATCGGGTGTGTGCAGTCAAACTTCCCACGTGCACCTCCATGAGCCACCCTAATCCTGTGGCGGGTCAGAGGCGAGCCACCATTTTAAAGCCCACAGAAAAATATATATATTTCATACCTATCTATGATCAAGAATCCAAATGGATTCAGATTTCTTTTGTTTTCAAGACTGGAAATAAGATATTCAACCCTTAAAAACTGTAAGGGAAGAAAATTTCTAACTTTAAAAAAATTAATCACATGATTAGTTAAGCACAAAGGGAGGTCTCTTTGAAGAGGGAGGGGGGCTTCTGAGGCACATCTCCTAGGCACCTTCCCAGGGTACAAAAAGGGGACGAAGTGCTCCACTGAAACCAAGGTGAAAAAAAAAAAGTATGATCCAGGATTCTAGAACAGGAAATCTAACCTTGATACTTCAAGCAAGTGCAATCATAGTTTCTGGAAGACAGAGACTATCTGTCTTAACTGGAATATCAAATATTTATTATGCCTTATCACCTAAAAAATTAAAACCCTGCTTGGAAGTAGAGATCACTCTGTGTCTAACTCTAAAAAATGCAGTGCTTCTGGATAGTTACTTGATCCAGGACCCTGTGCTAGTAAGAACAAAACGACCTAATAGCCTCCATGTGACAGGAAATAGAAGTAAACGATTGCGGAACATTAGTGGGTCACTAGGTAGGGAAGACTAAAATGAAATTCCAGAAGAATGAGAGGAGTGGAAAACCTTGTAAAGCAAGAATATACTGAAAGTAAGAGTGGAACATCACAGTGATAATAAAAACAAAACAAAACAAAACAAAACAAAACCAACCGAGTGAAACAATCACTGTGAATGAGCAGATGTGAGTAAGTGGTAAGGAGATCTGGTAAGCGCTCTCCAGCAGACGACTTCAGGTACCTTGAATAAGACCCCTACATCACAGAAACCTGCCATACCATCCAAATGAAACCACACTCTTTTTTATTTTTTGTCTTCCATTACTTTACTTATTTATTCACTTTACGTCCAGATTTCAGTCCCCCTAGTTTCAGTAGCCCCTCAAACAGTACCTTCCCCACCTACCTCCCCTACTCCTCTGAGGAGGGGGAGCCTCCTCCCCCTCACCTACCAACCCACACTGGCACCTCAAGTCACTGGAAGACTAGTCACATCCTCTCCCACTGAGGCCAGACAAGGCAATGGAACAGGACCTACAAGTAGGCAAAAGAATGACAACTAATGTTAATACACCACTTACAACCTTATCCAAAGTGGGCTCTATGCCGCCTCTCCAATAGAAGCCACAATAAAACAAATCAAGCCACCTAGTTGTAATCTCAG
>JADRCD010237468.1:0-17199 GCA_019843815.1 Montemys delectorum | reverse complement strand
AAAAAAAAAAAAAAAAAAAAAAAAAAAAAAAAAAAAAAAAAAAGGGCTAGAGGGATAGCTCAACCATTAAAGGCTAGGCTCACAACCAAAAATATAAGAAAGCAAGGGCATGACTTTCTACTGTTTCTTAACTCAGAAACTAAAAAAATAAAATTAAATAAAACGGAAAAGGAAAATAAATAAAATAAAAAATAAAAATAAAAATAAAGCTTTGTTTTATAAAATAGTTGGCATGAGGTCTAGTCCAAAAAAGAACCCCAATATTTTTTTTTAGTTGGGGCTGATATCTAACATAATGTGAATGGGGGGAAGAAACAAGGACACAGAAGACCTGAATATCCATCTTCACTTCCATCTCTAAGTCCTTCTAGGAATACTTGTATATTAAACTTAAGGCCATTGGTCTCAAATACCAGACAAAAGATTTGGAGCATCATAACTGTAAAGTTTATTAATCTAATGGAATTCTCAGTAACTAACTATAAGTAAAAATTAGTACAAACTAAAAAACCAGCCCTCAAATAGGAAAGTTTTAGGATAAATTCCTACAGTTCTCCTTTGAATTTTCATCAGCTAGCTGTTCTGGAATTATTGTGTCTTATCACTGCTGCTTTCCAGTTAACTATGGCAGAGGCAAACAAATAGACAAGTGTGCTTGCTCTTATAAATGGTTTGTGTGCGGTGATGTCATATGAATGGTTGGTATGCGATGACGTCATATGAATGGTTGGTATGAGATGATGTCATTATTTAAATGGAATATAAATCATTGGCAGTCTCAGTGTCATATTCCTATATCAACACTCTTGAAGATGAAGCAAGAGGACTACTGAACATTAAATGCAGTGGGGCCACTAGAAAGTACCAGGCAAGCCAGGGCTATACAGCAAAGCCCTGTCTCAAAACAACAATAAAAAGTTTATGACAGCTTATAATGTATACCCCCTGCTTAGAAGTAAGATTCTTTTTGGAGTAAATTCATCTTGCTCAATCAGGAACAACCATCAGGGATTTTTGAGATTAAGCACTAATAATTCTTATGGTAAGGATTAAAATTATTAGCTGTGCCTTAGAAAGTTATTAGTAGCAGAGATGACAGCATGCTTTATGTGCTTTAATGGTGTCTGGAAGCAAAGAAGCTGTATTAACTGGGGCTCTGGGCAAGTCCATCTCATGAACAAACATTTTAGAGCAAATTCTGCCATAAAGTGTTTTCTTTGTAAATTACTAGTCGGGTACAAGCTTGAAATCAATGCCCATGTTGACATAAAGGAATCTTTAGTACACAGTTTATGTGGCTGGATGTTCATTTCCAGGAATAACAGGGCAGAGAGAAAGTGACTCATTGGTCCCATGCGTTTTCTTGCATCAATTATAGTTAATGGATTTCTTAGAGAATTTTCTGTGTAGGAAACGCTAAGTAGAAAAGTTTTAAGGAATTGATTTTTTCCCTCTATTCTGTGAAAAAAAAAACTAGTACCATTTGTTAATATTTTATATATTAAAATAATATAGTGACACAAATTGTCACTTAGTTATGCAGGTTAAACCCTAACCCTGTTGTTTAGTCAGTTCCCCATTGTGAGAGGATGCCTGAGGTAGACAACTTATTAAGAGGAGTTACGTTGGCTTTCAGTTTTAGAGGTTTCAATCCCACTGTCACATGGTCATATTACTTTGAGACTACAGTGTCTTAAGACATCATGGCAGGCACTTGGTGGAGGATATGTTAGCTTCACAGTGGTCAGGAAGCAAAAGGAGAGAAGGAAGGGCTGAGATCTCAGTCTTCCAGCCATGGGCCTACCTTCAATGGAATCACATCCTCTAACTGGGTTCTGCCTCCTAATGACTCCATCATCCCCCAGCAGTATCACAGGCTGGAGACTAAGCTTCACCACATGAGCCTTTGGGTAAATGGTTCCGATCCAAACTGGAGCATTCTGCCCTTTACCCTCAAAGCTCCCTCTCCATCTCACACTGAAAAGTGTGTTGTTCAAGCATCTCCCATCGGCCCAAAAGTTTTAACAGTTCCAATATCCCTCAAATGTCCAAGTCCAAATTCTCCTCTGACACTCAAGGTGACTCAGCTGGAAGCCCCTATAAAAACATCTTACAAAATTTCAACGAACGGTAGCATGGAAAATTTTTTCCATTCCAAATGGGGGAAGAGTGAAAAATGTAGAAGGAAAGCAGGCCCCAAACTTGGCACAACCAAACCTTCTAGCTCAGTGTCTACCATCCAGGGCAGATGGTGACATGACCTGAGTACCCTTTGGGACTGGCCCTGCTTAGTTCCTGCAGTTTTTCTTCAGCATTCCCTTTGATTGACATTTCTCACTGTGTGAAAGCGCCCCTGCAGCATCTGTTTCAGACTCAGAGCTTCCACATCACTTTCCCCTGGATTGTTTGTAGGAATGTCCACCCTGTCACACACTCCCTAGCCTCCTAAAGGTCCTTTTATAATTTCCATGACCCATGACTCTTACATTCTGTGTGCCTGAGACTCACCATGCCCGCATCATAGGGAAGAGGCCATGGTCCGCTGCAGCAAAGTCTTTGCTTGCACCTTCACAGCCACAGTGGCCTCTGGGTGCCACTAAAGCTATAAAAGAAAAAGGAAAAAGGAAAAAGAAAAGGAAAGAGAAAAACAAAGCCCAGGAAAAAAATATTTCTTCCTTGTCTGTGGAAACAAGGCACACAAAAGGGCTGGCTTCTCAAATGAAAGCCTTTGCAGTGAGTTTATACTTTGCAAGTTCTGAACTTGTGCTGGGTGAAATCCTGTAAATTCCTGTGGTACTGTCAAGGTACCTCCCAGGCTGTACCAGCAAATGTGAAACATTTCTTTTGAAGGACTACTAATCATACGTTCCTTAACTGTAACTTTAAATATAGTCACACTCTGTTTATTTATTTATTTATTTTTATTTAAAACTGCAAGTTTTTCAAACCTATCAGCTTGGTTTCTTGTTCCTGATTCTTACTGGCTTACACTAGACAGTGACAGCCAGGCCACCGACAATATTGTGTTGCCTAGAAATTTTCTCTCCGTTGATTGCTCCATCATTTCTATGCTCAATCTCACACAAAAGTTTTAAAGCACACACAGAATGTAGACAAGTCCTCTCCAAGGTTTGTAGATGGTGGTCTCTATTCCGATCCTCAGTGGTCTTCATTTCCATCTCAAGCCTCATCAGCACCATCTTCACTGACCACAAGCCTCACAGGATGCTGAGCTCTTGCCAGAACTGCCATGAAAGCCACTTCTAATACTCCAATCTTTTTCTAGTCTATATTTCCATAGTTTTCTGACTTCTTCCTGTAAACCAATTCAAAAGGCTTCTGAAATTTGGCAGCTGCAGCAGCAGTAGTGAGTTGACTTCCTGGTCTCAATTTCCTGTTTAAATTCTGCCACTGTGACAAAATACAGGGAACAAACAACTTGCCAGGAGGAAAGATTTATTTTGCCTCACCATCTTGATAGTTCTAGTCTGTGCACACATGATCCTGGTAGATGACCCCCCCTTCCAAGGTCACACGTGATACTAGCAGGCATTGTTTGTTCACTTCACGGTGGACAGAAGGTTAAGTGTGAGCAGATAGAGCCCCAGTAACCCCTCCCAAGACACAGTTTCTTTTACATACCTCCTCCTGACTAGCGGCTATCATTTGAAGGTTCTGCCACTTCCCAATACCATGGGCTGGGAATGAAGCCTTAAGAGTGGGGGCCTTGTTTTGGCAGCATGTGTATAGTAGAGGATCGCAAAGTTGATCATCAATAGGAGGAGAGGTCCTCGGCCCTGTGAAGGTTCTGTGCCCCAGTGTAGGGGAATGCCAGGGCCAATAAGAGGGAGAGGGTGGGGTGGCAGGCATGGGGATGGGGGAGGCAACAGGAGTTTGTTCTTGTTGTTTTTGTTTGTTTTTTGGAGGGGAAACTGGGAAAGGAGAAATTTACATGTAAATAAAGAAAATACCTAATAGAAAAAAATATATATATATACTTCATTAAGTCATTGTAAAAATAAAAAAAGAAAGAAAATACAAATAAATAAATAAATCTTAAAGAAAAAAAAAAAAAAGAGTGGGGGCCTCAGGAGGCATTCCAGATCCAAACTATCAGACTACAAAACAATGAACAATGTTGTTAAAGTTCTCACGGTTCTCACCTCGTGAGTGCCAGAGAGAAGATGTGGTGGAGGAAGGATTAGAGACTTTCTAGTGCTTCCTAAAAAGATCCACAGAATGCGTACAAACAGACGAGAAGCCAAATATAACCACTAAGCATCTGCCTGCCCAAGCAACAATTCAAATCGAATGCTGCTCTCTGAAACTGTTGGTAATGTTTGTAAGTCTATTAGAACTGTTCTTGGGCACCAATAAATGTCACCAACTTTCTTTTTTGTTGTTGTTGTTGTTTGTTTGTTTTTTTGTTTGTTTTTCTAGACAGGGTTTCTCTGTATAATCCTGGCTGTCCTGGAACTTACTCTGTAGACCAGGCTGGCCTCAAACTTAGAAATCTCTGCCTCCCAAGTGCTGGGATTAAAGGCATGTGCCCCCCACTGCCCAGCTTGTCACCAACTTTCAACAGAAATATAAGTGGTCAAATGGCCTTTGTGATATGAGGCCCACATTTCTATTGGCACAAACCCTGAGCTCCACTTTTTCTATCAGTTCTTAATAACACAAACCACAAATGAGATTTCAACAAGTGACAGAGACTTGTAGGTCCTGAAATATGAAGACGACTGTAACACACAGCCTTTGACCTTAGGAAGCCTGCTGTCTAGTTTCAGAATCAAGGAATAGATGATTATCCATTTCACAGCACTGTGTTCTTAGCATGTGTCGGGATCACAGTCCATATGAGAAGCCCTGACAGGAAGAGACAGTGGGCTCATTAGGTGAAGAGATGAATGAAGGCTGGCTCTGTGGGCAAACCCTGTGAAGGGCAGCTTCATCCAGGAGGCTACCGTCCTTAGTACTGTGACTACGGGACAGATGGAGAATCCTTTCTCCTCCCACATCTATTTTCTGGAGTTATCCGTTCTGTTACATCCCTAGTTTGCATTCTTTATGATTCCCTGTTCTTTTAAGAACAAGAAAACCTTTGGTAAAATGATCAACCATCTAACTCCCTAGAGACCTGGTCACGGCTTTCCTCTGCGGCTTGAGCTGCTTCTTCTGGCTCCCACTTGATTCTTCACCATATCCCTTTAATTCACTGATCTTTGGTCAGAAACATTTGAAGTTTACCCAGCATGCCTTCCTTCTCTTGGCACTCCCATTCCACTACAGTGCTTCCCTGAGTTTTGTCTAACTTGCTTGCTAGTCTTTGGTTTTGTGTTGCTTCTTCAGTAAAGCCTTTACTGACTTCTCTTCCTGTTACATGATTTTACCACTTTGTTTTTTATTACTCACAGTCTCGGTCAAAACTGTTCACTTATTTTATATATACACAGTTTTACGCTTCCCTGATGCACCTATCAAATGCTGTTAATAGCTGATGCCCTGGCAAGGAAAATGTATTGGTATGAATAAATATGAGCATTGTGCTTCTTCCTAGAAGTGCTGGAGGTTTTTTCAGTCAAAGGTAAAAATCAGGAGCTTCTAGAAGCCTCTAAGAGAGATGCCTGGTGAACAACACTGCACAAGTACTCAACACTTGCCTATGTGATGGGATGCAAATGGCTTTGTGACAGGCACTGTCATCTCATTCCTAACTGCCTTGTAATTCTCACTATCTGCAGCTCTAATTTTAAAGGTAAAAATGTTGAAATCCAGAAAGGGCAAGTGACTCATCCAAGCTCACTGAGCTAGGAAAAGCTGGCAGGTTCACACCAGGCACCCGCTCTACAGACAAACCCAACTGCTACTTCCTGGGAAATGAGGAGAAAAGAAAGCAGGCTCAGGGGTGGCATGGAGGATAACTGGGAAAATGAATGGGATTCCAGAGCAAGAAACAAAGTAGATGTTTTTAAAATGAGAGGGAGGGAATGAAGGAGGGAAGGGGAGAGTCCCCTTCAGTTTGAGGAGTATTTGGATCTTGTGAGCAGCTTCTTTTTCTATGAGAGAGTCTCATAGAATCCCGAATTACATTGAACATTTGAGTTACTTAGCGAAGTACAGATTAAAACTGCAATACTGAAGTGGAATAATGACTGCTTTCTCCTTCTCTTACATTAATGAAAATTCACATATACATTTTCCTTTTGAACTGAGTCTTTGTGTCAATATCTAAAGCTAATTTTAAGTTATAGCAGAAAACATCATTTCACACATAAAACATCTCTAGATTTCTTTGTAATCATCCACAGTACCATGTTGTTCACATGTTAATGAAATGTGGATAAAAAGGATAGAAACTGGCCAAAGTTTACTCATAGTCAAAGATGCTCCCCAAGTCTCATTAATCAATTTTTTTTTTCTGGGGCAATGGAAATGGCTGAGTTGGTGAAGTGCTAGCTGTTTGAGGGCCCAAGTGTAAGTGTGAGACCTGTGTAAAAAGTTGTGTGCGTTAATTTAGAGACAGGAATAAGCAGATCCCTTCAGGTCACTGGCCAGCCAGCCTAGCCTACTTGGCAAGTTCCAGGCCAATGACAGACTTTGTCTCAAAAACAAAAGGGTGGACATTGCCTGAGAAATGATACCCAAGGTCTTCTGCTGATACCTACTTGCTTGTACAAACACACACACACACACACACACACACACACACACACACACTCATCCACACCTAAACCTACACATACGCGTGCACATCCATATACACATCCCCCACCCCATAAATATATAAAATATCTGTTCTTAGGAATAGGACTTAAAAGAGAAATTACAACATTCATAATTACTTTATTTAAGGAAACTCATAAGATTTTTGTCTTCCTTTTTCAGAAATAAATACACTGTGCATGAGAAAAATGAGAAAACTGTGAAAAAAAAGTCCCAAATATCTTGCTTGAATCAATAACATAATACTTTCTAGTTTAATACAATTAATTAGACATTAACTCTGACAGTAATGATTGCCCAGTGTAAAGAAGACATCTGATTTGGGATCAAGCAATCTGTCCCAGCCCCAGTGGATCTATGTATTCATGTGAACCAAAGAAGCAAACTTAGAAGATGGCAGAAACTCATGTGATAATCACAGAATGATATACAATACTGTTTGAGCAGAGCATCACAAAGCACAAGAAATACATTTGGTGCATGTAGTTTTACATTAAAAACTACTATTTCAACAGAAATCAGCATAGAGGGCTTCTCAGGACATGGAAGAGACCAGGGGTAGGAGAAGCTGGTCCAGCTGGTCTATGGGGGTGACTCTAGCTGAGACTCCTAGCACTGGTAGATATGGATCCTGAAGAGGCCACTTCCTGTAGACAGGCAGGACTGCCAGTGGAAGAATAAGGACAACAACCCACCCACAAAACCTTCAGCCCAAAATGTGCTCTGTCTGTAAGATATACAGGGACAAAGACAGAGCAGAGATGGAGAGAATGGCCAACCAATGATTTCCTTGTACTGAAACCCATCCCCTGGGCAAGAACCAATCCCTGACGCCATTAATGATACTCTATTGTGCCTGCAGACAAGAGCCTAGCATAATTGTTCTCTGAGAGGTTGTACACAGCAGCCAATGAGATGCAGCAACCCACAGCCAAACATTAGATGGAGCTCAGAAGGGAGGCTAGGGGTCCTATGGAAGAGAGGTGGGGGAAGGATTGAGAAGTCTGAACAGGACAAGGACTCTACAGGAAGACCAACAGACTCTTGGGGGCTTCCAGAAAACAAGCATTAGGGGCTGAATAAATAAATAAATACAAATCTTAAAACTACCATTTATATTTTTACTTTTTAGGATGCAAATAGGGCTTTGCTTTAAGAATGGACTTAACATGAGTTTGGCAAGCCCCTAATATATTTGATATGTAGAGAACGAAGCCACCTGACAGCAGGTATAAGGGGACAAGAGGGTCAACAATCGGAGCATCTCAATTTTATCTGCACACATTCTAGAATTCTGTTTAGTGGGGAGGGGTTCTGCCACTTAAACGGCAAAGCTAAAACCCAGAACACGATAGTACACAGAGTGATCGTAACAGTGATGTTCAAGCTTCATTCTCTTAAGTAGCACATGTAACTTCTGCCATGGGTGATTCCTTCATCACGCAGAAGGAGCTGGAGTCCTTTAGCTGTTGACGTGTCTTTCACCTAGTTATTGATACAACAGAAGTAAAATTCCATCAGTCTGGGCTTTGGTCTGCAGATTTCCATGTGTAGAACTGTCAAAGTAAAAGGCTGCTTTATCTTGAATTTTAAAAGGTTATTTACATCTGGAGGCATCCTAACCTTAAAAAAGCTTCAAGGCAAAAGTCATCCTTTTGAGTTTAAACACTGTTTATTCAAGCATTCAATTACTCATTCAACTGCCTCAAATAAAAAAATCATCTACTGAGCACTAAAAAGAGCCATGTACCTACTATAGAGACACTGAAGGTGTACTGTTGGAAAGAAAGGATTTCTTTCCTCAAGGACTATAGAGTCCAGTACAGTACAAGATAGCAATGAATAGCTGACAGAATTATATAGCAGAGGCATGTGCAAGATGCTATCATACCATAGCGCCCATGAGGACCAGGAATGATTTCAGAGAAGATTGGTCCGCACTGTGCACATGGAGGCAAATGGAACTTTTCCAGAAGGATGGAGAGAGATGAGTTTACTCATAGAGAAAACGCTCCAGTTACCAGCAAAAGATCAATAGTTCTTAATGAGACATTTGCTCTTTCTAACCTCTTACTTCTATTAATGAAAAGTAATTATTTTTTTTCCATACTGCTGCTGTAATATGTGATCAATACAAGGAAATGTTCAAATGTTGTATGCTTTTAGGAATTCGGGAGCAGTGATAGTTCTGGGGTGGGCCATAAGCATTTACACCTTCTCTAGTATGAAATCTATTGAATACGAGCCAGTGCTACATTCAGAAGAGTTATCTGAACCTGGGTTCAGAAGAGTGGTTTGAGATTCCAGTTATGTCACATACCAACCATGATGCATTCATAAAGATAGAGATATTACCATCTATCTCACAGGGTTATTGTAAAGATAAAACAACATGGTGAGTGCTGCCTGCCAGGATTTTGTAAGTAGTAGGGGGGAAGTGGTGGGGAAGAGGATAACATGATCTGGTATTGGGTGAGGGAAAAGGACTGAAGCCCTGAGGACCAGCCGAAAGAATAGAAACAGGCAATCTCAGGAAATAGGAGGTTGGGGAGACTCTCCAGAATGCACCAAAGATCTGGGTGGTAAGAGACTCTCAGGAATCAAAAGGAAGGGACCTTAGATGAAATGCCCAGCAGTAGGGAGAGGGAACTTATAGAGCCCATCTCCAGCAGGAAGACAGGACATCAAGTCAGGGATGGGGTTGCCATCCCACCATCATATCTCTGACCCATAATTATTCCTGTCTGAAAGAATTACAGGGATGGAAATGGAGAGGAGCCTGAGGAAAAGAAGGTCCAGCGACATGCCCAAAGTGGGATCCAGCTCAAAGGGAGATCCCAAGGCCTGACACTATTGCTAAGGCTATGGGGCATTCACAAAAAGGGAATCATGATTGACCTCTGAAAGAACCAAGAAGCAGCTGAAAGAGTCAGATACAGATATTTGTACCCAACCAATGGAGAGAAGCAACTGATCCCTGTTGTTGAGTTAGGGAAGGCTGAAAGAAGATGAGGAAAAGGGCAATCCTGTAAGAGGACCAGCAGTCTCAATTAATCTGGACCCCCGAGATCTCTCAAATACTGGACAACCAAACGGACAGCATACACCAGCTGATATGAGGCCCCCAACGCATACAGTAGAGGACCTCCGGGTCTGTGTTCATTTAGAGATGATGCAACTAACCCTCAAGAGACTGTAGGCCCCAGGGAGTTTAGAGGTCAGGTGGAGTGGGGGTGGGGGCATCCACATGGAGACAGGGGGCTTGAGGAGGAGGTATGGAATGTGGAACAGTCAGATGGTGGATGGGGGGTGGGGAATGGAATATGGAGTGTAAAAAATAAATTAATTAAAAAACAACAAACAACAACAACAAGAAGAACATGGTGAGTGCTGCCTGCCAGGATTTTGCAAGTAGTAGGTACTCGTTAAACAGTCAGCCGGAGCATGTATATAGCAGAGGATGGCCAAGTCAGTCATCAACAGGAGGAGAGGCCCTTGGCCCTGTGAAGGTTCTGTGCCCCAGTGTAGGGGAATACCAGGGCCAGGAAGTGGGAGAGGGTGGGGTAGTAAGTGGGGGGGGGGAGAGAACAGGGGTTTGTCCTTGTTATTGTTTTTTGGGGATTTTTTTGGAGGGAAAACTGTGAAAGGAGAAATTATATGACATGTAAATAAAGAAAATATCTAATAAAAAATTTTAAAAAAACAATTAAAAAAAAAGCAGTCAGCCAGATCATAACCCCTCTTCAAAACAAAACAAAACAAAATCCTTCTTTCAGGTCCACTTCCTTCCTAAAAACAGCATTAAAATAACATAATGTGATGTAACTTCTTTGGGGGCTATTTATCCTTGAATTTTCTTATTATAAGAGAATGTAACAAATGCTTTACAATACACAAAAGCAGGCTCCAGATATCTGGACAGGTAGTCAATGTGAATTTGACAAGGTAAATATTATAATTATCTCAAAAGCATAAACCATAAAATGAGTAAATAACATAATGTCTGAAGTAACATTAATCTCAAGTCTGTCAGGCTGCAGCCTATTCATGGATGACTATAAGGCTGTTTTTAAAATACAAATTACTATCCAACCATAAAGGTATTGCTGAATATCCTCCCTCCACTATCAGTGAATAATAAGGAGCAATGCCTGTTTCTTTCTTTTATTGTAATGCTGAAAAATATTACCTGGGTCAAAAGAAGTCTTTTGCTTTCTGCTTTTCAGATTGTCAATAAAAATAGATCATTAGGACCTGGGAGATGGCTCAGTGGGTAAAGATCCTTACTGCTAAAACTGACCATCTGAGTTTGATAACTTGAACCCACATGGCCAAAGAGAACTGACTCCTGCAAGTCGTCCCCTGACCCATACATATGCACTATGGCCCACACATGAGCCCCCCCCCACACACACACATGTGTGCACACACACACACATGCATACACACACACGCACACACACATGCATACATATACTAAATAATAATTGTAATTTTTAAAAAATAAGAGTCAGTTGTGATAGTCAATCTAGAAAAAAAAGTTTACTGTTGTTCTACTAACTGTGTGGCAGAAATTATTTTAAAATAAGAATGCAAAATGCTGTTTTAAAAATTATCACAACGGGTGATCAGATATCAGTTACAGAATGTAAACTTTAAACAAGAATTTCCTGTTTACTACTTGGGAACTCTTGTTCTCAGGTAGTATCATGTATTTTTTATTTTTTTCTAGGTAATAATGACCACCATAATCATTCTTATATATGCTAAATTTAGCATTATGTTAAGTCCATGGATAAAGAGAAGCTGTATTCATGCTCCAGCAGCTACATCATATTGAGCTATTTCATCAGCCTCTCATCAAGGCTCCTAATATTTAACTGGAGACTACATAAAATTCTCAATCTTAAACCTTATCAACAGTAATTAACAAGGAACATAAACAGAATTTACTTGTTATTTGACCGACACTACTAACAGAAGACAAACAGTGTACTGTGGAAAAGCTAAGACACATTGAGGAGGCAATGATCAGCCCTATGTATTATGGAGAACACAAAGCATATTAGGCACTGACTGAAGAAAGTCATAAAAAGTAATAAGGCACAGGTTCTCAACCTTCACGATGCTGTGACCCTTGAATAGAGTTCTTTGTGCTGTTTCCAAACACAAAATTATTTTCGTTGCTATTTTAAAACATGTAATTTTACTACTGTTATGATAAATATATGATATGCAGGATGTCTGATATGCAGCCTCTGTAAAAGGGCCATTCGAATCTCAAAGGGGTTGCAACCCACAGGCTGAGAACACTGTTCTAAGGGATAAATGGATGCCATTAGAGGGAAAGAGATAGAAGAATAATCCAGTCATAATCATTAGCAGTATGATTCATGACTAGGTAAAGTGTATATGTAGTTTGTATACGAATGAAGAGAAGGATCTATAAGTTGGGGAGTAATGGAGGACATATTTACCAAGATGTGTAAGAAATACAACACACTGGTTTCTTAACACAGTGATAAGCCATAAGGGCTTTGGTGCACCAATATGGGAAGTGGGAGATGCTTTGACATAGCTGTACACAAAGAATTAAAATGTCTGACTCCACACTGTTTTTTGAGGTAAGATCTCAGTATATAGGGGGCTGACTACAAACTAATGATTTCTCTGTCCCCAAGCATGATGGGGACATTTGAATGGTGCACAGCCAGTGAACTAAAAGGATCATGAAAAAGCTGGGAAGAGAATAAGAAGGATAATAATGATGGGCAAAAGGCAGAAGAAATTTGAGGGACCCCAAGTCTTGTAACATGAAAAAGTCAAACAAAGACCTCAGAGGAGAGCAGTACACAGAGGAAGTAGGTCACCACTGCCTTTGAAAAGCTGACAGAAAATAATAGAGATAGAGACTTGATTTGAGAGGACCACAGGATGAAATCAACATCTCTCTAGGCCACACCCTGAAAGCTTAGAGTGGCCCTACTGTACATAAACAACTCTGCAGAACAAATTTAGGTTAGCTGAGAAGAAATGCTGACTGAAATAAGCAGCTCGAATGAATGTTCAGCCCCTTAATAAACATGGTTCTTTTATTTCTAGGACAAGTCTTGGCCCCATTGCCATATAAACCACCAACAAACACCAGCTTTCAAAAGCCTACTTTAATCAATGAGCAATACTCAAAACAGAAAGGACACAATGCCTATACAAAGGACAATATCTATACAAAGAAACAAAGAGAGAAAAGTAAGGAAAGCCAGGAACATATGCATGGAAGACAGCACTCTACTGAAAATAGTGTCATGAGACAAACAGATTACCGTTACAGTGTGGTGTGTGTGTGTGTGTGTGTGTGTGTGTGTGTGTGTGTGTGTGCGCGCGCGCACGCACGCGTGTGTGTGTAAGAGACAGACAGAGAGACACATAGACATAGACATACTGGGAGGTACAAGAGAGAGATGGATAAGATACACACACATACAAAAAGACACAGATGCAATAAAGAGACAGAGAATGCAAAGACACTAAGAAAGTCATAAACACAGAGGGGGTGAGGGAGAGAGAGAGAGAGACAGAGAGACAGAGAGAGACAGAGAGACAGAGAGACAGACAGACAGAGAGAGAGAGAGAGAGAGAGAGAGAGAGAGAGAGAGAGAGAGAGAGCCTCCTTGAATAAAATCACAAAGAAGGGAAACAGGGATGACAAAAACTGCATCTGGGATCCAAGAGTTGCTACAATTTGAACAGTTGTCTCCACCAAATATTAAGTGAAATCAAAACTGGAGTGTGGCAGTGTTGAGAAGGAGGGTCTTAGGAGGCAACTAGGCACTAGGGATGGGTTTATTGCTCTTCACAAATGGCACTGGGAGTGCATACTTCTCCTCAAATGAGGAGAGTATCTTCCCTCCAGAAAGTATAGAATTCTGTGGGCCAAATGAAGGTGGAAACTAGCCATGACTGGACACTAAGCCTACTGGTGCTTAAATCATGGACTTCTAAACACTTAGAACTGTAAGAAAATAACTTTCTGTTCTTTATCTCTCTTGAGTATCATGTTGTAACAGCATAAAACAACATCAGCAGACAATAATTATCTGTCAAAAATAACTCTTGTGAAGCAGGAATGTGCATCCACAAAGCAGAGCAAAGGGCAGAAGCA
This sequence comes from Montemys delectorum, assembly GCA_019843815.1. Classification (NCBI taxonomy): domain Eukaryota; kingdom Metazoa; phylum Chordata; class Mammalia; order Rodentia; family Muridae; genus Montemys; species Montemys delectorum. Next base: position 3,311 of record JADRCD010237468.1, on the reverse strand, counting down.
AACAATGACATCAGTGTGGAGACCATGGCCAGTGTGAAGAAAGCAACCAGAAATGTCAATGACTCTGCAGACACATGAAAGCTAGAAACCGCAGTCCAAAATGTCACCATGGGAAATGGAGCTAAGCACCAGCTTCTAAACTTTATCCCTACAGCTGGAGTCAAAATCTTCCAGTTCAGGCCTTGCCTGTTCAGCCGGTAAAAAGTCTTTCCTATAAACTTTCTAATATTACAAAGTCAATTCTTTTTCCATTTACTTCTTTTAAGGGGGTCTAAACACTTAAAATATCTTATTAATTCTTTCAGGATTTCATACAACGGATTTTTATCATTTTCATCTCCAACTTGTCCCTTAACCCTTCCAGATACACCTTCCCTTCCGTTACACTGACTTCATGTCCTTTTCCTTTGTTGTGCTCTGTTGCTTAGCCCCATCACATTCATGCCAGTTTGATACTCATAGGCATATCTTACCAAGCTGGTCAGGACTGCACTTTTATAGGTTTCATGGCTAGGTGAGACTGTTGAAGACCTTTTCCTCCCTGACAAGCTGCATAGAATTTTCCAGTTCTATAAAAAGCTATCTAGCACATAGGAACCTTCTTGGTCAGTACTAAATCTATTTCTCAATGTCTTGTGACCAGTGTGTGTAGCATCTTTACTAATAAATTCATACCATGAAGTTATGGTGAGTAACCAAGAGCCATGGCAACAGCCTGTATTGTTTGGGGTATCTCTAGGATACCGCCAATCATCAACTGGAAGAGTATGAGGCCAGGGTACTGTGGGACTGGGAGGAGCCCATCCAAAACAGGAGTGGGTAAAGTTGTATCCAACCCCAGAAAGCTCCTCTCAAGAGCAGTAGGAATGAGAACCACTCCTTCTGCTATCTAGAGCCTGCGTGTCTTGGTACACGTAGTCCTGTGCCCCTTACCTTTGTCCCCCGCAGAGGAAGTCACATAGTCACAGCCGGGGTAAACTATCCTCATAAGGTCATGTCCAAAAAGCACCTGGAATTCCTCTTCGTGCAAATAAGGCATTTCTAGCACCTTAGCCCCAGTCAAGGACATACACTCACACTTTATTTGTAAGTGCAATTTAAGTAGGAGATAGCTATGAGTCGTTAATATGCTCATGGAAAAAATATACACATGGAAAGAGTGTTTCCTTCAAAGAGTGTCTCCTACATACTTCCCTTCCAGAACCACCACCAGAAAGTCACCTTTCCTTACTTTGGGAATGTAAAATAAACCTTTATATACACTCCATTCTATGTACGAACTGTATTCATATACTCTCATGTTATCTGTTACTGCTTTGCACTTGTTGGCAATGAGAATTTTATTTATGAAAATTGGTGAAAGAACTGACTGAGGACTGAATTTGAGCTAATAAATAGGGTAAATGTAAGTAATTTACCTACGAAAATTAGCTGTATAGAGACAGAGAACAATACTTAGAGAGGACAAGCTGAAGAAAGGGACTGTGAGATTCCTGGCATGGCTTTTGCCTGAGACTTACTGAAGACTGTTTGTAAAGAAGAAAACACTGGTGTGCAGGGAGCTGTTGGAAATGAAAGGATAACAGATGGAGCTAAAGTATGAGAACCTCAAGGGGGAAAAATCAGTGTAGGAAGGAAATAGGAAATGGAGTGAGGTGGGATGCGATATGTGGGCAAGGAGGTTCAATGAACAGATTTTATTCCTCACGCATGCTATTGTCTTTTCAAAAATATTCTCAAGTATTAGGGAGATGCAGCAACCTCAGGATCCAAAAGCTGAGCAAAGGCAATGAGGAGGCTTTAGGCTGTGTTGTCTTTGTTGATTCCATTTAACGGTAAAACAAGACTCTGTTCTACTTAAACAATGAGTCCATAATGGAAGCTCCTGTCAAATACTTATGTCATGTGCATTTGAATTGCATAGTATCATGGAATTCTCCAGTTCAAAGACTCTTAGGAACAGATAACGTAAGTTCCATCTTAGTTGTCTTGGGGTTTTACTGCTGTGAAGAGACACCATAACCAAGGCAATTTTTATAAGGCCAACATTTAGTTGAGGTTGGCTTACAGGTTCAGAGTTTTAGTCCATTAACATCAAGGCAAGAGCATGGTATCATCCAAGCAGGCATGGTGCTAGAGGAGCTGCGAGTTCTATATCTTTGTATGAAGGCAAGTAGGAAAAAAGTGACTCTTCTACACTTGGCACAGCTCCGATCCCATCCCCACCAGTAGCATACTTCCCCCAACACGGCCACACCTCTTACCAGTACCACTCACTCTCTTTGGGCCAAATATATTCAAACCACTACACGAGTCATGGAAATAAATGTCAAATTGCATAGTACCGAGACTTTCTGGTTCAAAGAGTCTTGAGAACAGATAGCATGAGTTCCACCCTGATTTGGTCACTACCATCATTAGAAGGTACAAGAACTCTGAAGGCCCCCAGTTTATATCCTAGTAAAACAACTATGGCAGACATTTTCATCTATTTCTTTCAGTTCTGCCATGTTTTTACATAACCTTAAAGGTAAAGGAGCAAAACTGGAAGGATAATTTTCATAAGAGTTCAGGAACAATAGATAACCTGAAATTCAAACAGGATTCATACTAATTATGACAACAAAGCAGCAGTAATTAAACTGGAGACAATCAGTTCCCAGAACCCAAACCTCACAGGTCACCTGAGGCAGGTTCAGTCCCACTAATGACTCCTACAATGGCCTGACCCTAAAAGATATGGATATAATTTTCTACAGTGAGAAGTAAAAATAACATTCTTTTTAATATTATTTACGTCTCTCATGACAATTTATATGGATGTTAACTACTGTTTATGCAGTTACCTTGGAAACTGAGATATGGAATTAAGTAAATGAAAAGGCATGTAGATGTTAAACCCATAAGAACACTGAGGCAACTCTGGTTATAGTGAATGAACCCAGTTGGTATTTCCTATATAGCTCAGATTCTGACTGAAATAAAAACAGCATGCGCTGTAATACCAAGATTGACCATTTTTAAAGGCTAGTGCCTTTTCTGGAGCAGACACACAGAAAATGATTCATGAAAGGATCAGAAAAAGCAAATTGTAACTTGATTGCCAGCACATGCCATATCAATGAAACAACCAAAAATATGAGTGGTTAACTCTTGAGATGATACCAGCTTCCATCAAATTGACATTTACTTTCATTCAATAGTTTAAGCTATGTAAAGTACATGAAGACATGTGTCCCTTGCTAGATAAATTTTCATCTGGAGTATTCAGTTTAAATGGATGCTCAAAACCTTAATGTCAAATGATTTGA
>JADRCD010237467.1:0-14212 GCA_019843815.1 Montemys delectorum | reverse complement strand
GGAATTGACTTTTTCACTGTGATAGCTAGTCCCAAATTCCTGAAAAAGGACTCTGCCTACACTGGCTTTTCAAGTTGGCTGCCAAAATAAGGACTAGCCTAAGCTCTTTGCACAGACTTCAGCCCACCTTTTCTTTCCTAAAAACATGTAGGCGTGGCTGTAGCCACCGGACTCATCAGGGAGCTGCCCTGGGCACAGTCCTTGGCGTCTATTCATGCACCTGTGCAGTTGGCCTGTGGCTTCACCACCCACGCTCAAAGGAATCCTTACTAGTTTCCACCTGACTTTATAAATCAGTCCTGCTTCTTTATCTGGGAGCTGGTTACCAGTTTCTGTGGTATGAGGAAAGCCTGTGAAACGGTGAGGTACCAGACAAGAGAAATGGGGGGGGGGGTGACTGCAAGAAAGAGGTTATAAAAGACTTTGAGAAGATGGGGTCATGCTTGAAAGTCTAAACAAAGATGAATCCTGTTCCGAGAGCTTGTTTGCGATGAGCCATTGCATTTAACTCAGAGGTCAGAGAAGTTCAGTCTCCCAGAAACAGAAGTTGCACCTGCCAGAGGACCAACAGGTCCCAGCCCTTGCTTGGGAAGAGGGAAGACAGTCTCACCTAGAATCCTGCAAGAATGTGGCTGCAAGAGGGGTAATCCTTTTCCTCTTCATTGTGAGGGTGGGAGCCAAGTTAGATGAATGAGGCAAAGGCATGCACACGTGTGTGTGTGTGTGGGGGGGGAGGGCGGTTCTTAATAGCCACAGCAAGACAGCAAATCTTCTGGTGGTGGTGGTGTAAACCCAGATTTTTGGCTACTTTGTGGGTTCTTTCATTCATCCACCCTTGATTGCTCCTCTTCTTCCTCCCTTTCAATCTTCTAACACTAGGTACGAGAGATAAAAATGATAGACGGTGTAGCGTTATCCTTTGCTACGGATAGACGGTTAGTTAGCGTTTCCACTGCTGTGAAGAGACACCATGACCAAGGCAACTCTTATTAGGAAGGACAACACTTAATTGGGGCTGGCTTACAGGTTCAGAGGTTGAGTCCCTTTTCATCAAGGTGGGAGCATGGCAGTTTCCAGGCAGGCATGGTACAAGGGGAGCTGAGAGTTCTGAATCTTGATCTGACTGCAGCCACTAACATATATGTACCAGTCATCACATGCACACACGCTACACATACACATACACACACACACACACACACACACACACACACACACACACACACACAGTACTTTTAAATTTTTAAAATTAAATGTTAAATTTTATTTAAATAAATTTAAGTAAATTAAATAAATTAAATTAAATTTTTTTCTTTAAAAAAAAAAACCCATATTTTAAAAACCACACAGCCCCAAGTGGGTTAAAACAAATGAAAGACTGACAATTGGGATCATTCAGAAACACTTGCTTCCCGTAGGACTGCTTTTCATCCTTGGCACAGAAAAACTAGCAATGACAACCTCACAGAAGCATATGGTGCTCGAATGACCTTTGGATAACTATTTCCAGAATGCCAACACTTTGAAGTTTTTGCCATCATTCCATCTCAGGCACTCAGCGGTGCCCATAAGACACAGTTACAGAAGCACTTGGCTGATGTGCAGCTTTTCTCTAAACAAAAATGCACATAAAAAACACTTCCATCCGGCCATTAAGTGGTTAAGTAAGTTAATATGGGAGGCTTTTATAACAACTACTAGCAAGCTAGCAGATCACCCCTATCAAACACTTTCTTTACCCTCTAAGGCTTCCATACCCTTTCTACACGGTGTATCATCAGCCTAGTTCCAGCAGAAAGAATTGTCATGCTCTTTGATCCTCTCAGAGACAAACTCTCCTGATTCTGTAGGTGGTGGGTGACCAAGTCCAGTGCACACGTCACTACATTTTCCTTGGCTTCATCGTGAGTTAATCTTCCTTTCAGAATGAATATCCCAAGGCTGGGGTGCGGTGACACATGACTTTAATCCCGGCAATCTACAAGCAGAAGCAGGTAGAATTTGAGAGCCAGCCTGTTCTACATGGTAGTTTCTGCCCAGCAGGGAATACATAGGAGACCCTGACTTAAACTAATAAACAAACAACACGCAAACAAATAAGCATTTCTAGACTTCCAGATTTCCCTGTAAGTCAGCCAATTAAAGGGATCTTGGGTGAGCCTGAGTGAGTCTGCAGGGGAGGCAGTCAGATAAGAAAACAAAAACAAAAGCCAAAACCACTCTATTCCAGAGAGAGATAGAAAGAAGATGTTCAATTTTCTTTTTTGTTCCTGTGATAAAACAGTTTGACTAAAAGCAACTTAAGAGGAAAGAATTTACTTGGCTTATACTTCCAGGTCCGAGAGGGTAGGAATTTGAGCAGGGACTTGAAGCAGAATCCATGATGCAATGCCCCAGGCTTGGCTGGCTTCCTTATTTAGCCCAAGACCACTTGCCTAGGGATGGTACTGCCCATAGTGGGCTGGGTCTTCCCACATCAATCAACAAGACAATGTCCCATAGACATGGCCTAATCTAGGCAATTCCTTTCTCAGATGATCCTCTGCACTGTCTGACAGGCAAGGCTGACTAAGAGAGAAGAGCTTCAGTAATACACAAAAGAAAGAAAGTCTACAAAAAGACCACATTTTTTTTTTTTTAAAGATGGACAATGCAGAGATGTAAGTTGAACACAGTCCAAGCCACAAAGCCCGCTGCCTCAGGAAGATCAAACAGAAGTCACTAGATGCATAGTTTTAATCTCAGGTTAGCCCATGACCTTCAATAAGCCCCAAAGCTGATTTTGAGTATTGATGAGACAGTATTTCTTCTGGCGGATGGATGAACAAGGGAGAGAAATCCCAATTGCTAGGCTGTGTTACTCAGTGGGCAAAGGCCCAGTGCCAGGGGAAATCTGAATCTATTGTTTACATACAGATAACTTGGAAGCCTGAAGATCAGGGAAGAACAAGCTTAGGAGCTTCTGTTTGACCTACAGCCTTGGAGTCAGGGTAGGCCTGGAGAGACAAAGCTATAGAAAGCAGGACTGGTGGACTGGGCTGAGCACAGCACTCATGGGTGTAGTAAACTTGGCTCAACCCAGAGAACACAGATTGACAATAGATCGTTGCAATAACATGAGGTTTATTGATCCTTGTACGTGGGGTTGCCCACCCTCACGGGGTGGGGGGAATCAATCTCGAACACAGAAAGCACATATCTTTTATATTTTACAGAGGACAGATTTCTGCAACAAGGCTAGCTGGCTCTGGTTGGTGGAACACAGGACAAAGGATCTCATCAGGCATTGGTTGGATTGCTCAGGGGGTTGTTTTTGGCTTAGTCAGCCAACTTCCCTATCCAGCTCTGCACCTGGCCTTGAAAAGTCCCTGGAAAGGGGCTAAGTAACTAGGTGGTAGGGGGGATTGTTGTCAGCAAGGTCAGGGTGACAGTTTGTGGTCTTTTTCCTAAATTCACCACAGGGAGGGGTTGGGGGTTACTCCAAGAATTGCTAATCTTGTTTTTGTGGACCTTAACTGCAACCACCAGTTATTTTTGTTTTGGCCTTACTTAGCTTAGTCAGAATGGCTTGGTCATTCTGTCTCAACATTCTGACCACCAGAACTTTGTTTTTACAGAATGTCCTTGGCTATGTCTGCAACACAACTTCTCAGTGTCTGAAGCTGCTGCTTGCTACTGTAAAACGTTTCCACATTGCTTACTGCTTACAAGAGCTGGAATATGGCTCTCTTATTTTACTTTATTTCTACATTCCCAGGACTTTGTTTCTATATTCTCAAAAACTTGATTTCTATATTCCCAGAACCTTGTTTCTACAGCTTTGTTTTTTCACTTTATTATTTCAATAGGGTAGGAGGCTGAGCCCAGGCTGAGGGGTGTAAGGAGTGCAGCTCTGTTTCACTAGCTGGGATTCGAATTTATCAACTGGGAATAAGGCTGGAGTTTCACAGCAGGGAACCTGAGAGCAGTGTGGGGGTCAGATTTAGTCATCCATTGCTGTAGAGCATAGAGACTTTAAGTTCTTGGGATGAATGCTACACCGACAGTGTCACAAAGGCACACGTGAGAGATCAGTGAAAGAAGGAAGCCAGGTCCTCTGCTTATGTTGATCTCAGTACTGTGGTTAAGTCCCACATCCCAATTCACATATCCCAACTAAACATTAGCCACCCTAGGAGGTCCAGTCTGGGGAATCTCAGGGTGGATGCCCTGCTGAGTTCATAACTACATGGATAGGTACCACCAGCAGAGGCCCTTGCTACATGGAGAAGGAAGGGCTATTCAGTGAAGAGTTCTGAAGACATCAGAGAGTTGTCAAGTCTAGACTCAGCAACAGCACACGCCCTGGGGGAAGACAAGAGTCTACACCCTCCATGGCTACTGATACATAACTTGTAGCCTCCAGTTCCAAGGACCCACAAAATCTCCTCCAATATCTTGCACAGGACTCTCTCTCTCTGTAGGTATTCAGGAATGGCTGACATAGTAGAAAAGGAAAAAAGAAAAAAAGAAAATAAGAAAAACCAGAAAGAGTGTGAACAGAAACATTCCATAATTTTGCACAATCATTGGCATATCCCTTCATTTCTTCATAAGCATTAAATACAAAGAGACATCCAAGGTTGCTCTTGAGATCCACAGAACACATACTTTGTCTTATCTAAGGATTTTCTTGGGATCCACAGAACACATACTTAGTCTTATTCAAGTACATGCTCCTTTTCTTCTTCCATCTCTCTTTCTCTCCCTCTCTCTCCATATGTGTCTGTGTGTGTGTGTGTGTGTGTGTGTGTGTGTGTGTGTATAGTGTATATGTAGTAGAACATGGTAACATAGTAGAGGTTAGAGAGAGGAAAGGGAAGGGGGAAGTGGTGCAATTCCATTTTAATTTAAAGTGTATTAAAATAAAATAATTTAGCCCTCAAGTTTTTATCTTGGCTTCCATGGACAGTGTAAGCCAAACAAGCCATTTCCTCCCCAAGGTGGAGGTGTGGAGTTCTCAGGGTTAAAGATTTACATGGCGATAGGGGAATCAGGCAAGGGGAGAAAATAGGGAGTGAGTTAGACAAAACTCAGGATATGAAGAAGCCACTGGTTTGTAAGACACTTCAAATATAATGTTTAATTACAAATTACTGTTAAAGAGTTTGAACAAAAGTAACCGGTATAGTCAGATAGATTCTACTGCTCCCAGAGGCCTGGGATATCAAACGGTGATCTCGGTCTGAAGCATGGAAGCATGGGATACATACCTACTAACTATTGGTCAGGGATGTTACAGCAGCACCCAATCACAACAAACAAGCTATCACCAGTGCTCTAAGTTGCCTTCCATAGCTAGATGGTAAGACCCTACAGGTGATGAGACCACTCAGGTTGGATGATGGGCATACAGAGATAAGCCTCAACTAAGCAGGCGTCTCTCCCTGCTGACTATCTACACAAAGCGAGAAGGTGCTATGCAGGGTGCCAAGAGAGAACACTCAAGACTCGGTATTTCACTCATGCCTGATCCCTGCAATGCAACAATATTGGCTGCCTTGAGAAAGTACCTACTGCACTAGTCATGGCATAACGGGTGCAACCAACTGCTTTCTGTATGGCATTGAGGCCTGCAGTGTAATGTGAACAATTAAAAAGGGTACCATCCCTTGCTACTTTCTGCACTAGCAATCTCTCCGCCTCCCAGGCTTGTCTTCCCAGCTGCGGTTTCCCTGCCTCAGAGCTGCTTGTACCTTCCTAGCCATCCACTCCCTGCGGCTAGATGTCACAAATCCCTGTAATCCAGTAAAGCAAAACTCTAGAAGCTTGTAATTATCAGTCAGTCTTGTATATCAATAAATTCTCAATTCACAAGACACCCACACAATAAATTCAGAGCCAATTGATAATGATACAAGCTGCCCACCTAGCTTAAACAAGTTATCCCAATCCTTCTATCCTTTTATGATATTCATAGCTACCTGTGGCTATTTAAAGCCATGTGGATAAGGTTCATCCTCTTCTTCATCCATCTTCTCTCTCCTCCTCCTCCTTCCCCTCTTCCTGTCCCTGTCTCTGTCTCTGAAACTCTTAGCTCTACCTTCCTTTTCCCTGTCCAATCACAGGCTTTTTGTTGTATTAATATTCAAATTAGTTGGGGGAAAATTCTGCTACACTGCAGCACAAGAGGGATTTCCTGCCTCGGACCATAAATCTTATCAAAAGCCCAGGACAGAAGTGATCACAGACGCCTGGGTGGTGGTAATGGGCCCCTACTGTTGCTTTGCTAATGCATATTTATGCTGATAACCACAGATTTGTATTGCTTTCACCTTTGGTCAGAGATACTTCCTCTTACAGTGGGTAGTAGTTAATGCAGAGACTCAGAAGTGATGACATAGACTATAAGTAACTCTGAGTGCTTGGCAGCTGATGGATCACCTACATTTAGCCTTTCCATCCAAGACTCAGGGCAAAATCCAAGACTCAGAATAAGGGCAGAAAGAATATAAGAACTGGCAAACGGGGAGGAGAGCTGTGAAATACTAACTTCTGGACATGGTGCTGCTGGCAAATGTCAACTCACAGCAGCTGTGTCACCTGCAGAAGACAAGCACAAGACCAAGCCAGTTAACATTCCAGCACGGGTGTAGGGGCAGGGGCAACCGCCATTGGTGAAGGAGCTGTTGGCAGTTGTTGGCTGCTGAGAAAACGCCTCTCCCTATTAGAGATGTAGCCACTGATAGCTGTCTATGTCCCAGTGGATGGCTCACATCCATGTACATATGGGAGTTCTTAACAACAACAACGATGACAATGACAACAACAGCAACAACAACAAGCAGACAGACATGAAGTTGGGAGGGAGGAGGGTTGGGGGTAATAGGAATAGTTAAGAGGGATGCAGTCATGGCTGCATGTGATCACAATGCATAGCATAAACATATGAAATATTTGCTTATATAAAAACAAATCAATTTTTTAAATGGAAGAAAGAAAGCATAGCTTACTAGAACCCTTGAAATATACCTAAGGCTCTCAGAAGAAAGTTTATATCTGTGAATGCTTACACTTAAAAGGTGGGTAAAAAAAATCTCTAATAAATAACCTAATGATACACTTCAAGGACCTAGAAAAACAACCACAACCGTAGTTCAGAAACCAAAGGCAGCAAGAAATAAGAAAGATGAGCATAGAAATTATTGAAATGGAAAATGTAAGAAAAACATATAAATATTTCAGAGTTGATTCTTAGAAAGAAGGAAAGAAGGAAAGAAAGAAAGAAAGAAAGAAAGAAAGAAAGAAAGAAAGAAAGAAAGATGACAACACCCAAGCCTAATGAACCTAAAAGAGAGAAGTCTCAAATTAATAAAATGAGAGGAAAAGGGGAAAGTTACTACAGGTTTTAAAGAGATACAGAAAATCACTAGGAAGTGACTGTGAGAAGCAGCCAGAAGGAGAGGGGCTGTGGGGAAGGCACTAGCGGGAAGGAGGGAGGAAAATCAATTTCAGTGACTTACACTTCCATGAATGCAATGCCATGCAAATATCATGATGAAAGCCATTCCCTTTAAGTCTAACCTAAAAGTATTAATGTCTTGTGACACATGCTCATAGGTCACTTCATCCTCGTGACAGTAACACTCAGTCATCTTTCCAAAGGCAGTGTCTGCGGTAGCTCCAAACAATACACCATGCAGGACAATCATCATGTTCCTGGCTTGTCACTGGCCAGAGAATGGCATGGGTGTGTGTATTCGTAAATATTTTCTTGTGTGAAAAACTAGGAAGGATCTGCTACTCCTGAGCCTGCCACGGATGGAGACAGGAGGCTCTTAGGTCACAGAAAGGGACCTTGATATACAGCAATGGCAGAAGATTCACATTCTTATCCATCTCCACGGCGTTCTGTCACCCATTTCCTATGCCAAAGCCCAAGGAAGTGCAGAAAAGCCCAGGCAGGTGCTGCCTGGGCTGCCTGTGTAGTAAATGTCACAGATGGAGAAATGTCAAGATTAGGACAACTCCATCATGTATATATATAAAAAAAATGGAGTGGCAATAGCCTGTGCCTCCCTGACCAATAACTGGTTGTGAGGTATCCTGTGCCCAGTAACTGGAATTTTCATTTAAGAACTCATCTCTTCTGGGCATAGAGTTGCCCACGCATGCAGGGTACTTATATTCAAATGTCCTTTTTATATAGCATATTTTAAAATTAGCTTACAAACTTGTGCATTTCCATAAGCCCTCTTTCTATATCTTTAGTTCTGGCTAACCTACACTTTCCTCTCCCTTATCCTTACTTAAAACCTCCCCCACCCCTCAGGGGCATGTATTATAGATTATGCGCCTTCTGCTCTAGACAAAGCCATTATTCTATCTTCTAGCCTTCTGCCGAACAAATATATTAGAAAAGATTTTTTTTTCCAGAATAAATGTGGCAATAAACTGCTACCAAACAGGGTTCCTCTGCGGGAAAGGCAGAGTGGCCAGGGCTCTTTTCAGCTTACACACTGTGCTTGCCATTCAACATCTGTCAAGAAAAGCTGCAGAATCTCAGTCTACAGCAGTGGTTCTCAACCTTCCTAATGCTGTGACCCACTAACACAGTTCCTCATGTTGTGGAGACCCACAACCATGAAATTATTTTCCTTGATACTTCATATCTGTAATTTTGCTACTGTTATGAATCGTAATGTAAATATTTTTGCAGATAGAGGTTTGCTAAAGGGGTCACTACCCACGGGTTGAGAACAGCTGTTCTAACATATAGATAAAGCTCATGCTTTAACAAGTTGCAGGATGAGAAACCTTTTGGCAAATACAACAGTTTGTGGAACATTCTTGAATTCTATCGTCTCAGAATACATGCCAAAACTGAAGGAAAACTGACTCCTAATTGGTACTAGTCTTTTTAGCAATGTCTTCCAAGTGAAAGAATTTGTTTAAGTTTATTTATATGGACATCTTGCTTGCATGTTTGTCTTGTACCTCATGTGTGCATGGTGCCCTCAGAGTCCAGGAGGTGGCACTGGCTCCCCTTATAGATGTTATAAATGATTGTGAACTGCCATGTGGGTGTTGGGCATGGAACCCAGGTCCTCTGGAAGAATAACCAGTGCTTTAACCACTGAGCCATATCTCCTACCGCCAAAAATTTGTTTTTGAAGTAAAACCTACCAATTTGATTTTTCATATTATATTGTGAGGTTTATCTAAATATATTTTTCCTTAGTCAATGTTTTCTTTCATGGCTTGGGCATTGCTTACAAGATTAAGCATCGATTTTTTTTTCATACCTTGTATTTTGAATTTTCCTTTTCCAGTATTTTTTTCCTTTTGATTTCCTGAACTTCTTTATTTGGACGCAGTATCATCTTTTAAATTTTTCCATTAACAAGTTTTTCCTTTTCTCTGGAGAACATAATACATTTTCATCCTCGAGGAGACCACACAGATCCAGCTTCTCACGTCCCCATCCAGCCTGGGAGGCTCGTACTCTGAAGACTGCCAATAAAAAACCTATGCAAACTTGGTTTGATCAGCAGAGAGAGCTCCGGTGCTGGGGGCTCTTCAACCTAAATAATCTTCACCAACTTCGTATGAGAACTAAGTTTCTTCCGTAGTGTAGGCAAATCTTACATGCTATGCACAAATAATCTTGAAAATAAATACATCATTCTCTGTGACATGGTTTAATCAGTATTTGGTGCATGATAGGCACGCCTGTCCTCTTTTCTCTTCTGATGGATGATATCACAAAGGGTCAGTCAGTCCTTTGGCTAGAGAAGGGTTGCCAAGACCAGCTGTTAGCCCTTACTCTTGGGGACACTGACTTCAGAATAAATAGACGATGGGACACATAAAATTCCTTTGCCTTGATCTCTTAGATTTGTCATTCTCACGATGAGCCCCTTTCTGAAAGTCTCCCTGGAAATCTGCTCACAATTCCCTAGACGTGAATTTGAATCTTTTCCCTCGACTTTGTCAACTTTATTTCTTGTCAACATTGAACATCCTGTTTCACTAGAGTAGATACAAGACACTTTTGAACTGCAGTTTCATTTTTAAGAAATCAAGCATGTTGACATCTCTATACTCTTCCATAACAGGAGGACACAGTCCTTCCTATATTTTTTTTAGACTTTGTATAAAAAGACTGAATTAAAAAAAAATCGCCCACCCCCAAGACAAGAGCCTTCTCCTTGAGACCTTTGTACTCCTGAGAAAACTTCTGTCTTATATAACAGATACCTGCTTTCTTCCTTTAATGAAAGAACAACAAGGCATTAACAGGGTACCTGTTCTTTCTCTTCGCTCACAGGTATAAGTGAAGAACTGTCAGACATGATTACCGGACTTGTGAAAAACTCTAGATTGTTCCTCTGTCAGTCACTACAGTGCAGCTAGCTGGGGTACACAGAACATGAATGACTGGAGTAACAATAGACTCATCCAAGACAATTCCCTTCAGGATGCTCCCCTCAGGAGGCTGTCCTTCTGCAAGGTTGTTTTAAGTATGAGAGACCTAGTCCTTAGAATTATCCTATATTCCTGCCTTTAGATAGGAAATCCTGGTTAGAACTGCAAGGAGGTATCAGGAGGCATTGATTTCAAATGCTAGACTGAAACTTAGGCAGCCAGTGGAAGGATAATATTCTCCCAAACAATGGATGCATATGAACAGAAAAGACTAAATTTACCTGTTCATTCTACTGGTGGATGCCAGCACCCTGGGGGACAGTACAACTTAAAGCACACAACACAGAACTCTTTCTCATCCCACACCACTGCCTGCAACTGTGGTAGGCACCAAGGAGATCTCGTACCTGCTCTCCCACAGTGAGGACCATTCTTCAGTCCTTGTTGGCTGGAGAGAGAACACATCATATGTAGCAACAAGTGCCGACACCCACAGACCATGAGGAATGAGCCCAAACCTCCATGCCTGTAGGGTGAGGCAGGTGCCAGGGTAAGGAAATGAAGCAATGACGTTCAACGACTGTGTAGAAGCAACTGCAAATCCAAACCCAGTTGTCTTGATTTCAGGGACTGACACGAGGTCAGTATGACCAGAGCATATGATTTTTCAATAAATATCAAAGATCTACATTTACTGTGATATCTTCTGGTATGGGTATTTAAAAATTTCTGACAATAAATTAAAAAAAAAACCTACCATAAGTAACTATCCCCTCCCCCCACACAAATAACACCTCTATTCTTTCTGTCTAGGACTGGATAAGTAAGTTTATGACACTGTCCCATGGCCCAGGAATACAGAGCCTTACAATACAGAACTGCTAACAAAGCTTGTGTGTTTTGTGAGGTTTGATCTGAGTGTAGAGGCAAGACAATTGCAAAAACAGATGAGCCGACTCTAAAAATAGTTTGCAGAAAGCAGCGGAGACACTCTTTCCCCAAATGTTGTTGGAGTATCTGGAAGTCTTAAAAGAAACTCTTGGAGAGTCAGCAGCTATTTTTTGAATGCATAGAGAAAAGACAACCTCAGAAGCATCTGTGTATTTAGGAGGAATAATTTTACCTCCCGAAGACATAACATGCGCAAATGAGGGTCGCTATCAAGAGGCCTTCTGACGTTATTAAAAGGAAATTAAGATCAAGGACAGATTTTGTTAGCACACCTTACTTACTTAGCCAGTTAAGTTGACTGGGTTCCAATCTAGTGATCTCTGTACCTGGAAATGAGAAGCCCATTTTCCAGAATTGCTATTGCACAACCAATCATAAAAAATGTGTCAAGCACAGCAGCCACGGTTGAAGCAACTGGCATATAACCTAGCAAATACTGCACAGCCTCATCCAGGTACTGGGGAGTCAGAGATGAGACTCTGACCAATGTCTACCCCATGAATTTAGGAACTCGAAGGTGGAAATGAGTTGTTTCCACCTTCATTATTCCTTGGGTCAGCATTTAGGCTAGGCTCAGCTGGAGTCATGCATTTGGCTCACAGTTGCTTTACAGCTCCTGACTCAGCAGTGGTCTGGGGAAGAGAGTGGTGGTGCAGGAAATTCCCCGAAGGAGTCAGGGCTTCAAGTTTCATCTCCTTTTCTTCCTTACATGGAATGGTGCCTGGTTTGCAGGCAAGACTGCACTGTGAGTTAGTGACTGGTGACTGAGCAGTCCTAGATTTAAGGAAAACAAGATTGTCAGATTGGTGACAAGAGCTTAGTAGGAAAATATGGACTAGGGTCTCTCAGAGGGACAGGGAGTGTGAAACTGCCTTTCTATATGTCAATGGCCATCCTAGAAGGGGTCTACTGCAGGGGAGACTTATAATTCCACACAGGGATCATGGATGATGAACACTTCAGTTGCCTGGGTACCTTTTCAATGCTCCATGTATGAAGGGGCCACAGGAGCATGCAGGGAACTCAGCCAGAGATCCATAGCACAGACATGTCTCACTGAGGCTTAGATAGCAGGGCCAACCTGCTAATGGGAGAAATGGTTGTCAAGATTGCGATCCAGCAGTGGTTTTTCAGGGGGCCATCTGGCAGCTTCATGACACAAGATCTTTCTGTGCATACAAGGGGAAGCTGTTAATGACCTGATGATAGACAAAATTCCTCTTAAGTTTGTTGACCATGTAGCTTGGCATACACAATGGTGAACAAGAGATGTTGCTTCAAAGTGGAATGATAGGACTGGCAGCTCAAGTCTTTGACTTCCACACCTCTATATATGTATGCTGTGGTGTGTACATGAATGGTGAATATGTGAATACTCAGACATGTGTGCATGTGCACGTGTATACACACACACACACACACACACACACACACACACAAACACACACACACAGAGGGAGAGAGAGAGAGAGAGAGAGAGAGAGAGAGAGAGAGAGAGAGAGAGAGAGAGAACAAGGAGCATGCTAGAGATTCCCAAAAAGATATTCTCTGCTTTTTATTTCACTTCCTTTTAAAGCCTCAAAGTTGGCTATTCCATATTCTAGAAGACTGTAGATATTATGATCTGAACAAAAATCCTAAATGCCAGAAAGGTTTAAAAAATAGTAATTTTAACCTTTTTGTGTGGTAGTGACTACTTTATTTTTGTTCATCACTCTCACAAATGTACACCCAAGCAAAAATTTCTGTCCATATCCAAAGGAAAAATGGGTAGGGTATCTTCGTAAGTGCACTAAAATGAATTTTAATAAGCTCTTTCAATTTAAGCAAAGAACTTGTATGCTGAATATCAATGTGAAATGACATAAAACAAACACATTATGAACATCCAGAAATCTGGATTTACAATGGAAATGTTGACAGCCCCTGAAATCAAGTGGCACTCAATCACTAATTTTCTTTGAGGGTAAGATTTGTACCCTGCTGGGCTTATAATTTTGTTTTCTCTTTTTGTGCTGTTCATGTGTAAATATTGCAATTTCATTTGACACAAAGAAGGAAAACAACTTAATTTTGTTTCTAAGCTAATGAATGACACAGAGCGTACCCTCCTAGAGGAGATGGTGTGATATAAGCTTCCTGACAACGATTTGAGGAGAGGAAAAACAAACAAAACAAAAAACCCCAAAAATCCAAGCCATTTCAAATGTTTGTAACAAGGAAACAAATTTATTGATTTTTAAAAGACAAGACACCATTTTTTGTTTTGAAAAACACAAGAAAGCTAGCCTGAGTTCAAGTCTGAAATATTCAGAAAAAATCCTACTAATATCTTTAGTATGTTCCAGTCATTTGTTTAAACAACACACTAAAAGTTAATATATATTTTTATAATTATAAAAGTTCCCCAGTTATTGTACAGTACACAATACAAATTGCCCACAAACTAGTATTTAGCTCCTGCCAATCTTCAGAGGACATGGTATACTAAAAGATTTAGCATTTCTCACAAAAATCACATCAGGAAATACGTATTTACAAAATCAAATACATTATACAAAAAAACCATCACATGTTATTCGGCAAAGATGTTTTTAAATAATTAAAAAGTTTATTCAACTGTAGTCCAAAAACTGGAAAAGAACATTACATTATCTCACACATACAATCTCTACAAAAGTTGCTTACCTCATTTACATTATATATTCAGTCGATTGTAAAATAAATGCTCAAATATCTCCTAGTGTTACTCTGTTTGTGTGCTTGTGGGACTGAACAATGTACTCTGCCACTTACTAAGTGAATTTTAAATGATGGCACTTAAAAAAAAATACAGTATTAAAAAAAAAAAAAA
>JADRCD010237466.1:4651-23598 GCA_019843815.1 Montemys delectorum | reverse complement strand
CGGCCACTCAACTTCCCAACTGGAAAAGAGAATACGTACACAGCAGGGGAGCGCACGGATTAAAGCTAGTTGTGTAAGCACACACACTCTCTCGTGCTCCCTCTCCCTTCTCCCTCCCTTCCTCTCTCCCTCCCTCTCTCCCAGGCTCTGATCACTTGAACTGTTTTCTAGGGCAAAGAGCAGGAAGCCGCCGGCGTGTGCTGGTGACCTATTGGGGCAGCTTTGTTTGAAGAATGCTGCTGCCATTCAGGCTTGTCTGCGGTTATCTGGGAAATGTAACCGGGCTGGGGACAGAGACAAAGGTAGGCTGCAGACGGGATTCTGGGAAGAACACAGATTGAGGAGGAAGCCCGGAGATCCGCCTACCAACCGAGGCTGATCCCATGCTTAATGGAATGTGGCTGACCGGCGAGAAGCGAGGCTGCTTCTTCAAGCCTGGGTTCAGGGGCCGCATCTGTGCTGCTCAGAGGCTAAGCTCATCAGAGCAGGGATTGCCTACACCTGAACTGGGCCCAGAGAAGTGATATGCCCCACTCAAGGTCACACAGCTAGCAGATGCCTGTGGTCTGACTTCCATGACAGTAGTGACCCTGGATTGCTGAGCCTCTGGAGGCCAATTTCTCCCAGGAGCAATGTTAAGCCCTTTATCTTTCTCTAAGCAATCTACCCTTAGGTGGGCTTTGCATTGAGGCACAGAGCTGGGAGACATCAGATTCAACTGATGCAACATCCCATTACCTAGCCCCCTTTTCCTGTCCAAGCCTCCTGCTAGATAACCATCTCAAATGATGTTTTTTATAATTCTTAAAATCTGTGTATCCCAACAGATGCAATTTTGTCATTCCCCCCTCCCCAATGTAAGTGACAAATGGAGACTTCTGGGCTGTCACAAACAGAAGAGCTGGCTGCTGACATCCAGAGACTATAAACCAAAGATAGTAAAAACACTGCAGGATGGGCTCCTGAGCTGCCAGGAATTTTAAGACCCAGAATATACATTGTACTGAGGTTAGAGGAGTCAGAGGCAATCAATGGGAGTGAAGGAAAAAAAAAAAAAAACCTAACCATAATGCTTTGCACAGAAAAGCGAACACGGGCCTAAACAAGTAGGTTCCTCTATGTTATTAATAAATAAAGAGCTCATAAAATTACATTAAAACACGTCTCTTTTGCTAGGCATGGCGCTGCAGGCCTGTAATCCCAGCTACTGCGTGGATGGAGTGAGAGACTGTGTTAGGAGGATGAAAAGTCCAAGGCTAGCCTTGAGCTTCTTGGAGGGTGAGATCAAGGCCAGCCTGGACAACTTAGTGAGACCTGGTCTCAAAATAAAACGTAAGAACCAGCTTATGCATGTAGCTCAGTTCTGTGGCTCCTACAAGGTCAGAATCTGGTTCTCCGGAAGCCATGCAGTGTCAAGACAGCTAGGAGAGGAAGGACTGGTCCAGCTTCCCTCCCCTGCGCCTCACTTAGCAGAGGCCAGGCCTCCCCGGGATGGTTGGTTCTCAAAGCCTCTGGCCAACAGCCAGGCGGCAGCAGGAGGAGCGGCCTCTGCAAGCTGCATCCCAAGATAGCTTAGGCAGCAACTAAGAAGCAGGCACCCTGGACTTATCTGCCTCGGGCAAGAAGGCAAGCAGCAGGCTTCTCCTCGTCTGCCTTGAAATGAGGGGGACTAAGGCAGGGATGGGGTTTAAAATATCTTGGGTTTGTGTTGTTTCTGTTTAGCTAATTGGAACCAGAGCCAACCTGGGGGACAGTGACAGCAGGGCCCACCTCTAAGGATGAAACTGACAGCATCCTGTTACAGCCACGAAGAGGCAGACTAAACTTGTGCCTCCTTAGGACAAGATGTCTGCCTTGGGAGGAGTGTGCGCATGCTCGTGTGTATGTATATGTGAGAGAGAGAGAGAGAGAGAGAGAGAGAGAGAGAGAGAGCATTATTTTTACTTCTTTCTTGAAAGGGCTGGAAGAATTAGATCAGTGGCAAGAGGGAAAATAGGAAGGGTTGGGGCAAAGGGCAGGTGGTAAGATGAACAGCCTGTCAGGCAGATGGCCGACAGCACAGTGTGTGTGTGTGTGTGTGTGTGTGTGTGTGTGTGTGTATGTGTATGTGGGGGGGGGGGGGAGAGAACAAAGTCAGAGGAAGGCAATTCAGTATTAGCCAAACCTGCTTGGCTGTCGTCCCTGTTGCTTTGCTGTTTGTCTTTCCTCCCACTAGACCATTGGCTTTCAATGGAGGAAAGCGTTTGCCTCCCAAAGGACATGTGGTAATCTCTGAAGAGGTTCTGGATTGCCACAGCTAGGAGCTGAGGGTGCAGATGCTCCAGGTATCTAATAGGGAGAGGTTAGGGATACTGTGCAGCAGCCTACACTGCATAGGGCAGTGAAGCAGCCAGCGTCAGAGTGAGCAGAACTGAAGGTGGGAGTCCAATGCTCATCCAGATGCATCCACAGCGCCCTAAACAGAACCCAGTGCCGGTCCTGGATTAGTGAAGCTCTAGAAACCATCATCTAACCATGGGGTTTAACAGGCATACCACAAAATAGGGCCAGGAATGGTAAACCTTTAACAGCAGCACTTGGAAGAGGCAAACCTTTGTGAGTTCTAAGCTAGACTAGTCTAAATTGCAAGTTCCAGGACAGCCAGGGCTACCTAGAGAGACCCTGTCTCTAAGACAGACAGACAGACAGACAGCCACGGTCTCCTACCAAAACCTTTGTTCCTGTCCTTGCAGATGCTGAGAACACACCACACACATAACCCACAGAACTCTTGCCCTGGTTTAGTCCCTCCTCAAAGCCCATGCAGGATTGCCACCTCTCTAAGATCACAAGCTCAAGTCTTACGGCTGACCACCTATCCCCACCAGCTCCATGCCCTCCCCTAGCTCCGTGCCTGCCCCAGCTCCTTCTACCTCACTCCACTCTGCACACCCATCTGTTCTGTCCACTGGCTAGCACACCAGGCCCCTCCTCTAGCCTTTGCGCTTGGTCTCCAGTTCTGCTTCGTAACCCCCACCCCAATCTGCTTCCCCAACCCTAACACTAAGCCATCTCCTCCTCTGGTTCTCAACATGTCTGGCTGTTCCTTCCAGCTTCCGAAAAGACTCCTCCAAATCCTGGTGGAGTGGAGCATGTTTGTAGTCCCCCCACTTAATTTGGGAGTCTGAACTCAAGGCCAGCCTGGGCTACACAGCAAGCTGGTGTCTCCAAAGACTGAAGACGGAGCTCAGTGGTGGGAACAAGCTATGGGCTCCATCCCCAGCACAACAGAAATAAAAAGAACGGATTCTGCCAACAGATCGAGGTCCGTCTCTCTGCCCCAGTTCAGCCAGGGCCCCCATTTCTCTTGCGCTGTTCACCTTTTCCTTTCTTCCCCACATCAAGAGGCAGAACGGCGCAGTGGTTGTGCGTGCGGCTGCCAGCACCAGACTGACGGGTGTGAATCCCAGCCGCCCCACTCACCAGCTGCAAGGTCTACAATGCTCCGGGCCCAGACTTCCTCACCTACACAAGGACACAGTCAGAGCACCCACTTCAAGGCACAGCAGCTGCAGCCGCAGCCACAGCACAAAGCCAGCCCATGTCCAGTTTCCTAGCCTGTTGCCTCAATCTCTTTTCTCTTTTCTTTTTGTCTTTTTCTTTGGTGATAGGATTTCTCTGTGTAGCCTTAGCTATCCCGGAACTCACTCTATAGACCAGAAATTAAAGGTGTGCCCCGCCACCACCACTCAGTCTCAAAGCTTCCCTCCAGCAAGAGGGCTCAGCAGGTAAAGTCCTTGCAGTAAACCTGACAACCTTCTTGCTGTCCCCAGGATCAGATGATGGAGGGAGAAAACAGATTCATAAAAGCTGTCCTATGCACATATGTGTGCATGTGCATAAACACACACACTTCAAAAATAATAAAGTCAGGGCTGGAGAGACAAGGCTCAGCAGCTAAGAGCACTGGCTGCTCTTCCAGAGGACCCAGGTTCAATTCTCACATGGCAGCTCAAAACCTTCTATAACTCCAATACCAGGGCATCCAACCCCTCACATAAGCATACATTCAGGCAAAACACCAATGCACATGAAATAAAAATAAATAAAATTAAAAAAAAAAAAAAAGAATCATAGCTGGGCAGTGGTGGGGCATGCCTTTAATCCCAGCATTGGGGAGGCAAAAGCAGGCGGATTTCTGAGTTTGAGGCCAGCCTGCTCTACAGAATGAGTTCCAGGACAGCCAGGGCTACACAGAGAAACCCTGTCTCGAAAAACCGAAAAAAAAAATATATATTAAAATCATACACACACACACACACACACACACACACACACACACAATCACTTTTATTATATGAATGTCCCAAGAGACACTCAGCACCTAAGACTGCCAAGGCTGGTGGCCTGAGTTTGATCTCCAGGACACATATGGTGTAAGGAGAGAAGCACACGAGCTCCCTTAGGCTGTCCTCTGACCTCTAGATGTAAGCTTTGGCACATACGGCCCCACACACATTCACACAAAAATAAGTAATAAAATACAGTTTTTTAAAACGCTTTAATTTACTGGAAGCTGATGAAGTGGGTCAGTGGGTAAGGTCACCTGCCATCAAGCCTGCCACGATGAGCTCAATCCTCAGGGCCTACATGGTGGAAAGCAAGAACAGACTCCTGCAAGCTGTCCTGTCCTCTACGACACGACGCACACACAAAGGCTCTCGCACACACAATGTAAAGAAAGATGCAACTTGAAATCTGCTATGGGAGGAGAGGAGGGAGGGAGAGAGAAAGAACCAAAAAGGGCCAGTTTTGGAGGTTGAGACAGTAGGGTCACAAGTTCAAGACTAGCCAGAAGTTAATGGATAAATGATTCAACTTATGTAACATTAGAGCAGTTTATGAAATTAGCAAAAGGGATAACAGCTCAGTGCACACCCTGTCTAGCTTATGCCCACCAGATTTCTTGGGCATTGTACCCAGTCTCCTCCCAATGCCAATGCTAGGGATAAACTTGGCACTTGCTAGGCCAGAACTCTACCATTGAATTTCGTGTGTGTGTGTGTGTGTGTGTGTGTGTGTGTGTGTGATGTAGTCCAGTGTGTGTGTATGTATATGTGTGAGATGTAGCCCACTGTGTATGAGATGTAGCCCCACAGGGTGTGTGTGTGTGTGTGTGTGTGTGTGTGTGTATTATGTAGTCCAGTGTGTGTGTATGATATGTGTATGTATGTGTGACATGTAGCCCACTGTGTGTGAGATGTAGCTCTGTGTGTGTGTGTGTATTATGTAGTTCAGTGTGTGTGTATGTATGTGTGTGAGATATAGCCCACTGTGTATGAGATGTAGCCCTGTGTCCGTGTGTCCGTGTGTGTGTGTGTGTGTGTGTGTGTGTGTATGTGTGTAAGATGTAGCCCAGTGTGTGTGTACATGTGTGAGATGTGTGTGTGTGTGTGTATGAAAGAGAGAGAGCGCGTGTCCAGTGTAGCCCACCATGCCCAACTTGTTTGGTGTTTTTTTGCTTCCTGAGAGGAGCTCACTTTGTAACCTAAGACGCTCCTGAATTCTCCACGCTCTTGCTTCTACCTCACAATTACAGGCTGAAGCAGCCACAGGGGCGGCAGCAGTCTTCAGTTGTTTTTGAGTAAGTTGTGGGAATCAGGAATAATGAGAAAGAATCTAGTCCACAGAGACACAGACTCAGCCCCTCGGGGTGTAGAAGTTGAGAGTTCTGCATCTACTTATCAATCCATTTCAGCATCCCATGAGAGCCAAGCTTTGGACCAGAAGTACAACCTCCCAGACTTCAACATTATTCTTGGATTTGACACACAGTCTCTCTGTCTCTGTATGTGGCCCTGGTTGTCCTGGAACTTACTATGCAAACCAAACTGGCCTTGAACTCACAGAGATTGATCTCTGCCTGTCTCTGCCTGCTGAGTGCCTAGAGCTGGGAGTAAGGGCGAGCCACCAAGCCCAGCTCTCATTCTTTTTTTCAAGACAGGATTTCTCTGTGTAGCCCTGGCTGTCCTGGAACTCACTCTGTAGATCAGGCTGGCCTCGAACTCAGAAATCCTCCTGCCTCTACCTCTGAACTTCACCATCCAAAGTCACCCTGACCCCAGTTATCAACCTAACCAGATCCTCCCTCTGCAGGTCTCAGCTACTGGATGCTGGCGAGGTTCCCTGAAGAGTGGCCCTGAAGCCTCACCGTTCTCACCACCCTAACCCCTCTCTACTCACATGCTGTCCCTTCCTTCCTGCTAGCTCCCTGGACTCGTGTAAGCAGGCTTCGGAGTGTCAGCCTTGCTAGGGGAGGAGTAGGCCCAGTTCCCCTCTTTACTGCCTATGGGAGCCAATGGGGAGGCTAGCCTGGGCTCCACAGTGAGATAGAGGTTGTAGACCTGCCTGCCCAGTTACTGGCAGTGCGTATATGCTCATTAGATGTGAGGTTTGTTTTCTCTCTCCTTACAGCCTTTTTGTGTAGCCTGGCAGGTGGTAGTGCATGCTTTAATCCCAGCACTTGGGAGGCAAAGGCAGGTGGGTGAATTTGAGGCCAGCCTGGTCTACAAAGTGAGTTCCAGGACAGCCAGGACAGCTACACAGAGAAACTGTCTCAATAACAAAACAAAACAAAACAAAAACAAACCAACAAATCTTTTCACGTAACAATTTCACCTCACCTGTAGCCAGAGAAGATTCTAACTGGCCAGGTCTAGCCTATCCCCTGCTGGAGGACAGACGCTTTCGAGAGCGCAGCCCGCAGATAGACAAGCCATGCCCCAGCCTCCTTAGCGCCAGGCCTGCCACTCTCTGATCCTTTCACTCGCAAGAAGAAATCTAGGCATGCGCTAAAATATCAAATGGAGGCAGACCACTGTAAAGAAGAGCAGGGGCCTGGGACAGAGAAATGACATGGGGGGTGGAGGGACTGGGGGGGGAGGGTCTGCTCCAGAAAGATAGGGCTGTGTCTAAGCTCAGGAACACAGGATCTGAAAACGGTCACAGAAACACATACAAAAGCCTGAGGCAGGCCTGAGCTTAGCAGCTTCTCTGTCAGTCGGTGAGGGAGGTTCTGAGGGCATCTTGATCACTATGCCAGCCATCCGTATCCGTGACTCAGAGCATCCCAGAACATCCCTTCCTTCCCTCCCCACGCTCCTCCACATCCAGTCTAAGTCATCCCTGATTCTACTGCCAAAGAAAATCCCACAAAAGATAAAGAAAAGGCTAGGGGATGGGGCTCAGAATGGGAGCGCTTGCCCGGCACGTGCAGAGGTCCTACCCACAGCACTACAGAAACCAGATGTGGTGTTAAATGCTTGTCATCCCAGTACTTGGGAGATGGATTCAGGGGGATTGGGTGTTCAAAGTCATCCTGACCACACTGTGAGTTCAAGGCCAGCCTGGGCCATGTGACACCCTGCCAAAGAAGGAAGAAAAAGAGGAAGGGGGAAGGGAGAGAGAGAAGGGGGGGGGGGGGCGGAGACGGCGATGTAGACACAGGAACTAAGCTTTTCCTCAGGCTTGGCTTTGGCTCTTTCTGCCCAGCTGCAGAATCCCAAATAATGTCCACGACTCATAAGCACAAGTATCAGAAAGAGTTTTCTGGAAAATGAGACAGATACCAGAAAGCAAACATTCTGCTCCCTGCCAAGCACAGAGCTGTGTTCAACATGGTCACTGCCTTGCTGTTCTCAGGGAACCCCCACAGTTCTCCGTGCTCCAGTGAACAAATGATCCTCAGTAAGGCCCTGTTCTCTGACCCCAGGCCCCAAGTTCCTGCTTCTCAACTTCCAGAGAGCCCGATGGCACTTCTTTTTTTTTTTTTTTTTTTTTTTTGGGGGGGGGGGGGGTCTCTGTGTAGCCCTGGCAGTCCTGGAACTCAGTCTGTAGACCAGGCTGGCCTTGAACTCAGAGATCCGCCTGCCTCTGCCTACCAAGTGCTGGGATTAAAGGTGTGTGCCACCACTACCCGGAGCCAGATGGCACTTCTAAGCTGAGATGGGTTCCCCCGTCCTCTCTGGGTCCTTCTGATGAACAAGAACCCAGAGCTCCAATCCTGAGAGCATTTCTTGTTTCTCACCAGGAAGACTTCCTGGTTCCAGAAGCCTATGGTGAGGAACACACGGTGCCATTTCTCAAAGTGCCTGGTTCCTGGGACCTGAGAATGAGCAAGTCACACCAGCTCTGGTCCAACATCCCCTAACTGACTGCTCCAAACTCTACCCTGTTACTCTAACCCTCAGCCTTCAAGGCGGCCCTAGGCAAGCCTGCGGGGCTTCAGTTAGGCCCCATGCCTCGCTCCCCCAGGGAGCCATCTGTCCCTTCTACCAGCTCATCTGTACCCCTTCACTCTCCCATAAGGCACCTGGGGACGCTGCTTTGGTTCTCCAGGCCAGCAGATCCGAAGGGATCCTCTCTACAAGGTAACAGGTCTCCTGCCTGCTCGAAACTCCTAGGCAACCAGGCTTGATGGTGCTTCCAGTTCCTTCGGAGGCTTGAGCAAGAGGATGACAGCTGGAAGGCCTGGGCTACAAGAGTGACATCCTGTCTCAAAAGAGCAACAGGGCTCAGAGGGAGGTGCAGTGGAGCACACCTGTGATCCCTTCACTCACGGGGTGGAGGAAGGAGAAGCAGTTCAAGTTGAGGTTACAGGAGTTCAAGGCCAGCCTGGGCTACGTGAGACTGTCTCAGGGCTGGAGCCACACACCCCACTTGTAATAATTTGGGGCTGCTGTCTTGTGTCCAGCAGAGGCCAGGAACCTGCAGAGTCAGATGACCCCACAGCATCTAAGATATGTCCGCTGAGCCGGAGGAGAGACAGCTATGCAGTTGGAAGTACTTGCTGCTTTCAGAGGTTCCCAGCACCCACGTTTTACCCACCCATCCCAGCTCTCTCTGGGTTCACTTGGCCAGCACCTTCTGTCTCCTTACTCAGCTCTCAGGCTTCCCAGGAGGAACCCCACATTAGGCCTGAGGACCATACACTCTCATGACTTGCGTTCCAGCTTCCTGAGACAGCTCGTACATTCACTTCCAGAGCCCAGCATTCTCTCCACACCTATTTTGAATCTGTACAAAGGCAAAGACTTTCGTATCTCCAGCTGGCCTTGTGCCCGGTACTGTAGTAATCAATCAATAAATACTTGTCCATGAACAGCCTCTTTTTCTTGAATAAAGTTTTCATGTGAGATCTCTGTCCAGTAGGTCAAATGTGACACCTGGCTCTGAGATGACTGTGAATCTTACAACCTCTCCCATATGTCGACTACCTCTCCCTGACCTGTTTATCAATGCAAGTCATTCCAGCTACTTGGGGTTTTTTTGAGGTCCCCAAAGCGGATCTACAGTCTACCACAGCAAATAGTTCCCATCACATCCAAAGCTCTCATCTGAGGCTTCTGCTTCAGCTCCAGGGCCAAATGCCACCTCTTCCAGGGAGCCCTCTGGGATCACATCACAGACAGTTTTATTTTTTTTCCTAGTGCTTAGCAACTTTTAAATTTTTCCTCTGGGGCTGGAAAGATAGCTTGGTGGTTATGAGCACTGACTGCTCTTCCAAAGGTCATGAGTTCAATTCCCAGCAACCACATGGTGTCTCACAACCATCCATAACAAGATCTGATGCCCTCTTCTGGAGTGTCTGAAGACAGCTACAGTGTACTTACATATAATAAATAAATCTGCCGGGCGTTGGTGGCACACGCCTTTAATCCCAGCACTTGGGAGGCAGAGGCAGGTAGATTTCTGAGTTCGAGGCCATCCTGGTCTACAGAGTGAGTTCCAGGACAGCCAGGGCTATACAGAGAAACCCTGTCTCGAAAAACCAAAAAAATAAATAAATAAATAAATAAATAAATAAATAAATAAATCTTACATTTTTTTAAATAAAAATAAAAAAAGAAAATAAAAATTTCCTCTGGGTTTGCTTTCTGGGGCAGGAACTTGGTCATTCACAAACACTACTATATACCTGCAGTGTGCTACACACCAGGAGTTTCATAGTCTATTGATCCAAGAAAATACACAAAAATCTCTGTGTAGCCCTGGCTGTCCTGGAACTCACTCTGTAGACCAGGCTGGCCTCGAACTCAGAAATCTGCCTGCCTCTGCCTCCCGAATGCTGGGCTTAAAGGTGTGTGTCTCCACACCTGTTGTGAGGTGTGGTTTGTTTGTTTGTTTTTTAAACTAGTCTAGATCCACAATTCCTTCTCCCTCTACTTCTCAAGGGTTGGAACTTCACCACAAATGGTTTATTCATTTACATTTTTTTCTTTCGTTGTGTACATGTTTTGTGTTTGTGTGTGTGTGTGTGCAAGCGCACACGCATGTGCCTGTATGTCCTACCTTATGTGGAGACCAAAGGACACTTTGTGGTAGTCAGTGCTCTCCTACCATGGAAGCCCTGGGATTGAACGCAGGTTACCATGCTTGGCAGCAAGCACCTTTACCCACTACGCCATCTCAGCAACCCCTATTTTTTTTTTTTTTTTACCCCTCTCCCACTTTCAGTCTTCCACCTTAAATCTCCTAAAAGCCGGGATTAACGCAGGCACATTTTGCATATGAATGATCCTAACTGGCTATGAGGCTGGCTTTAGGATCTCAGATTGCAGGTGAGTGACAGCGGAAACTGAGATTAAGGACTTTATCTACCTGCAAAAGGAAGGCACTTGTCCGAGTGGAGCACTTGCCTAGCATGCTCCAGGCCCTGCCTTCAGTCCCTACTGGCACCAGGGTGTGAAAGACATTTATAAGAAAAATGCAGAGAGCCCTCTCTGCCTCTAAAACTCCAAGAAACAGATCCTATGGGAAGAGGACCCAAAGTCACGTGCAAGAAGCCATCAGGAACCAAGCGACACCAAACAACACCGACAAAATGGAGACCACGGCGAGCAACTTGATCACGAATCAGAGTCGTTCCCACCCAGGTCCCCCTTCAAACACATCCATGTCCCCTACATCCATATCCCCTACACTCAGTTGTGCAAGCCCCCAAATGTGACCCTTGATCTTGGCTCCAAGATCACCAGTCCCCAGCCCTGGGACACGTACCTTCCCGACATCTTCCATCCCTGGCTCCTGCGACGGCGTAGCTCCATGAGCAGAGCAACACCGCCCTAAGGCCTTAGCTATCTGTTTTCTGGGTAGGAGGGAACAGCCTCCCATCAGCCTCCAGGCCCTGACTCTTCCCATCCCCCACTCCCTTCAGCTACTGGGAGCTTTTGAAATTTCAATTCTGACCAGGTCACTTCCCTGTCCCCACCCCCCATCTCCAAAACCCCTAAAAGGTCTCCCTTTGTTCTCGGGCGTCC
Source organism: Montemys delectorum (assembly GCA_019843815.1). Lineage (NCBI taxonomy): Eukaryota > Metazoa > Chordata > Mammalia > Rodentia > Muridae > Montemys > Montemys delectorum. The sequence continues at coordinate 12,301 of JADRCD010237466.1, read as the reverse complement.
GTCTCAAATTCTTCTTCCAGCCTTTGGAGGCCTGCAAGATTCCCTCTTCCACTTTAGTGCCCAGCTCTGAGCTCAGGGCAGCCTGGAAGGCTCTGGAGCTGGGCTGGCTGGATTCAGATCTCTCTCCTGGAACTGACTTCTCTGGCCTTGTGAGTTAGGGGCAAGAGCACCTTCCAGACCACTGACTGGATTACATTTCTCCGAGTCAAGGTACTCACCTAGTGCCATTATGCAGCCTTCAAAAACCAACACAAATTCATGACTTGAGGGCAGTCCCCCTCCGTCAATCTCACTGGACTGCCAACTGTGCTCTTGGCGTTAATGATAAACATAAATTAACACTTAGCGATGTCTAACCACTAAGGTGAAGTTCTGGGCTGGAACACAACTCAGCGTATCCCCAATACAACCCAAGGGATTGGAGTGCCAGCACTCACAGGACCAGGATGGCTCACAACTCTAACACCAGATCCAGGGGATCCAACGCCCTCTACTGGCCTCTACAGACACCAGGCACACAAAGTGTTCCGCACACATGCAGGCAGGCAGGCAGGCAAAACACCCATTCGTACAAAATAAAACGTGGAAAAGGAAAAAGAGCCAGGAGATGGTGGTGTATGCCTTTAATCCCAGTGCTCGGGAGACAGTGACAGAGAGAATCTCAGTGAGGTCAAGGCCAGCCAGGCCTACAAAGCAAGTTCCAGGACCAGGACAGCCAGGGCTACACAGAGAAACTCTGTCTCAAGAAAAAAGTTAAGGAAAAAAACTTATAAAATTCTTATAATTGGTCTCTTTCTGCCATCTTTCCTCGCCGTCACCATGGTGCGAATGAATGTTCTGGTGGATGCTCTTAAGAGTATCAACAACGCTGAGAAGAGAGGCAAACGCCAAGTCCTCATCAGGTCGTGTTCTAAAGTCATTGTTCGGTTCTTAACTGTGATGATGAAGCACGGCTACATTGGTGAATTCGAGATCATTGATGATCACAGAGCTGGGAAGATCGTTGTCAACCTCACAGGAAGGTTGAACAAGTGTGGAGTTATAAGCCCTAGATTTGACGTTCAGCTCAAAGACCTAGAGAAATGGCAGAATAACCTGCTCCCGTCACGACAGTTTGGTTTCATTGTGCTGACAACCTCGGCTGGCATCATGGACCATGAAGAGGCAAGACGAAAACATACTGGAGGGAAAATCCTGGGACTCTTTTTTTAAATGTAAAGCATAAATAAAAAGCCTTCATGGACTGTGCTCAGGGTCAGTTCTTTTGAAAAAAAAAAATTCTTATAATTGGTTTCTCATTTAATGCCTGGCTCAATTTTGTATCTCTCTGGCACATAGGAGGTTCTTTAAAAATGCAATAGAGCATGGTTGCCCTGTGAGCCTGGTGTCTGGGACCACGTGGTGGAAGGGGAGGAATTTGTGTCCAATCTCTCCAAATAGGCGGTAGCCACAACTCCCCCACATACAAAGACATACAAGAAAAAGTCTGGTAAGCCAACTGGGTGGCACATATCTATAATCCAGGGAAAGGAGAAGCAAGCCAGGAGTGTCCATCTAGGGAATTCCAGGCTATCCAGCGCCACGGGGTGAGATTCTATCTCGAGACAAAACAAACAAAAAAACAAACAACAGAAAATCTTGTGAATGGCAATGACTGAATGTACAAACTTTAGGATTCCCAATTCCTTGACTTCTTTATATTCAAGAGAAGCAGGAGGAGGGAGGGAGGCTCGAGAACACAGAGGGTGGGGGTGGGGCGCCGGTGTTACCAAAAGCAGCTGCTGCTCTCTGTATGCAAAACAAGACCAGGAATGCTTGGAGAGCTGGGACCAGAGGCACTAGGATGTGGGGCCACCAAGAACTGGTTGTTCCCTTCACTGACTGCAGCTCAAAGGAGCGGAGCAACTGTGGATCCCACAGAAACCCCACCCCCAGCCCCCAATAACAAGCACAAAGCTGACAGAAGCTGACAGAATGTCAAAGTACTCGCAGGGATGGAGGAGCCCATCTGTAGACTCTAGGCCTCTCTGTCCTGGTCCCTTCCCACAGCTCTGCAGCTTCAGGGGCGGTGGCACACCACAATGCCTCGGGCCCCAGCTCAGGACAGCTCCCTCCTGAAATCAGACACTAGGGAACTGGAATCTCAGATAAAAAGAGTAGTTGGGACGGTGCGCCCCACACTGACTGAGCTCCACTACCCCTCTGCTTGCATCAAACCCTACCTTGCTTGCAATGAAGCGTTCTGCTTATGACAGCCTCTTGTCCCTTCAGCTTAGGAAAGGAAAGAGGCTTTCAAGAAAATGACCCACCCGATTCTCACACACAGACTCCAGACACTAAGCCATCCTTGGCTCCGGGTCCTGCATTTGCATTTCCTGGATACCTGTCTCACTTAGGGTTTTTATTGCTTCCACAAAACACCAGGAACAAAAAGCAAGTTGGGGAGGAAAGGGTTTATTTAACTTACACTTCCACATGGCTGTTCATCACCAAAGGAAGTCAGGACAGGAACTCAAGCAGGGCAGGAGCCTGGAGGCAGGAGCTGATGCAGAGGCCATGGAGGGGCGCTGCTTACAGGCTTACCTGCTCATGGCTTGCTCAGCCTGCTTTCTCACATCAATCACCCAGGACCACCTGCTCAGAGATGGCACCACCCACAATGGGCTGGCCTTCTCCAATTGATCACTAAATGAGAAAATACCCTGGATCTCATGGAGGCATTTCCTAAAGTGAGGCTCCTTTCTCTCTGATGACTCTAGCCTGGGTCAAGTTGACACACAAGACAGTGTTTCGTCTGTGAGGCCCTGGCTGTCCTAGACCTCATGCTGTAGACCAGGCTGGCCTCGAACTCAGAGATCTGCCTTTGCCTCCAGAGTGCGAGGATTAAAAGGTGAGCACCACCACAGCCTGGCCTCTTCTCCTGAATCCTGCTGAACCCATCTTACAGAAGAAGAAAACTAAGGACTTGCCATTCCATTGGAAGACCTAGAAATAAACTATCTGCATAGTGTCCGGGTCTCTCCCGATGGCAAGCTTCAAGTCTGTACCAGATGCGACAATAGAATAAGTAGTCCCCTGCAAACTGTTGGGTGACAAAACTTTTCCTGGGCCGGTTAGTGGTGGCACACGCCTTTAACTCCAGCACTTGGGAGGCAGAGGCAGGCGGATTTCTGAGTTCGAGGCCAGCCTGGTCTACAGAGTGAGTTCCAGGACAGCCAAGGCTACACAGAGAAACCCTGTCTTGAAAAACCAAAAGAAAAAAGAAAAAAAAAATTGCCTTTCTCATGGTGTCTCTTCACAGCTATAAACCCCAAACCAAGACACTGCATAGCCCTGGCTGGTCTGGAACTTGCCGTAGAGATAGACCAGGCTAGCCCTAAACTCACAGAGTTGGTATCTGCTCCTAAGTGAAATGCTGGCTTTAAAGGTTTTTTTGTCTTGTTTTGTTTTTTGCAAGCATGGTGCGGGAGGAACTGAAAGTTCTACATCTTCATCTGAAGGCTGCTGACAGAATATACTGATTTCTAGGCAGCTAGGATGAGAGTCTTAAAGCCCATGCTCACAGTGACTCGCCTACTCAAACAAAGCCACGCCCACTCTAACAAGGCCACACCCACACCAACAAGGCCACACCTACTCCAACAGGGCCACACCTTCTAATAGAGCCACTTCCTGGACTGAGCATATACAAACCATCAATCACAGTGGCCACAGCCGAGGAAGCTTGGAACTTCAGCCCTTCCACTTCATCTCACAAGTGCTAGGATGACGGGAACTCCCCAACAAACCCAGTGCATGCAAAACTAGACATGAAAACCCAGAGCTTTGACCGTGCTAGGCAAACACTCTACCAACTGGGCCACACCCCTAGCTCTTGGCTGTCCTGGGCCTCCAAGTCTCATAACGAAGTTGTAGCTACCTTACTTAGAGACAGAATCCCACCTACCCAGCTCGTTTATTATGGCTCATCAGCCTACAGTAGGTCGACCAGGCCGGGAGTCAGAGCTCTACTCTTTCTTTTTTCTTGATTTCTTTGTTATGGTGGTGGTTGTTTTGTTTTGTTTTGTTTTGTTTGTTTTGTTGAGACAGGGTTTCTCTGTGGGTAGCCATTACTGTACTGGAACTCACTCTGTAGAACCAGGCCTTGAACTCATAGAGATTCATCTGCATCTGCTTTTACTTATTTTTAAATTTTTTAAAAAACTAATTTGTTCGACCGTCGAGATGGCTCAGCGGGTAAGAACACTGACTGCTCTTCTCAAGGTCCTGAGTTCGGATCCCAGCAACCACATGGTGGCTCACAACTGTCTGTGTTGAGATCTGACACCCTCTTCTGGTGTGTCTGAAGACAGCTACAGTGTATTACACCAGAGTGAGAGGGGCTGGAGCAGAGGTCCTGAGTTCAATTCCCAGCAGCCACATGATGGCTCACATGGCCATCTGTACAGCTACAGTGTACTCATACACATAAAGTAAAAAACTAATTTGTTGGGGCTGGAGAGATGGCTCAGTGGTTAAGAGCACCGACTGCTCTTCCAGAGGCCCTGAGTTCAATTCCCAGCAACCACATGGTGGCTTACAACCATCTGCAATGGGATCTGATGCCTTTTCCCAGTGTTTCTGAAGATAGCTACAATGTACTCAGATACATATAATAAATAATTTAAAAAAAAACTAATTTGTTGTTTTAAATCTATGTATGTGTCTATGTATGCCACCGAGGTGGGTGCCCGAAGACAGTGCCAAATCCCCTGTAGTTACTGATCCTTCTGCCCCTCTGCCAACCTGCTAGGATAAAAATCAGAGCTAAGCGGGTGGTGGTGGCACACGCCTTTAATCCCAGCACTTGGGAGGCAGAGGCAGGCGGATTTCTGAGTTCGAGGCCAGCCTGATCTACAGAGTGAGTTCCAGGACAGCCAGGGCTATATGGAGAAACCCTGTCTTGAAAAACAAAAACAAAAAAAACAAAAAATTTGTTTGCGGGGCAGTGGTGGCACACACCTTTAATCCCAGCACTTGGGAGGCAGAGGGAGGCAGAGGCCGGCAGATTTCTGAGTTCGAGGCCAGCCTGGTCTACAGAGTGAGTTCCAAGACAGCCAAGGCTACACAGAGAAACCCTGTCTCGAGAAACCAAAAAAAACAAAACAAAACAAAACAAAAATCAGAGCTAAGGCTGTGATAGCTAAGGACTCTCCCAAGTGAGCCACGTCACTAGCACTGGGGGTCTGCTTGCTTGCTTTCCCCCTTTCTTTCTTTCTTTCTTGTTTGTTTGTTTTTCGAGACAGGGTTTCTCTGTGTAGCCCTGGCTGACCAGGCTGGCCTCGAACTCAGAAATCCTCCTGCCTCTGCCTCCTGAGTGCTGGGATTAAAGGTATATGCCACCACTACCCGGCTCTTTCTTTCTTCCCTTCTTTCTTTCTTTCTTTCTTTCTTCCTTTCTTTCTTTCTTTAAAGATTTACTTATTTATTATGTGTAAGTACACTATAGCTGTCTTCGGACACACCAGAAGAGGGCATCAGATCTCATTACAGATGGTTGTGAGCCACCATGTGGTTGCTGGGAATTGAACTCAGGACCTTCGGAAGAACAGTCAGTGCCTTTAATCGCCGAGCCATCTCTCCAGCCCCTGTTTTCTTTTTTAAGATTTATCAAGGGATGTACATCACCAGGTCTAGCTAAAAGACTTTGTATATGTGTATCTATATGAAGAAGTAAGTGCAGATGCCTGTGGAGGCCAAAAGAGGGCGTCAGATTCCCCCAGAGTTGGCATTACAAGCACTTATGAGCTACCTGAGTGGATACTGGGAATTGAACTCAGGTCCTCTGCAAGAACAGTAGCTCCTTTCCTGGAGTCATCTCTTCAGCTTCCTAGGGCTTGTGGGTTTGCATATTTGTTTCGATTTGTGGGAAAAGAGCTCATGTAGCCCAGGCTGGCCCCTGACTTGCTATGTAGTTGAGGATAAGCTTGAACTGACCCTCTGGCCTTCATTTCCTGGGATTGTAGGCATGTGCCACAGCACAGGGCTACCATGGAGCTATGCAAACTGGCCTGAGATCTCCTGTTCTCCTTTCCTTGACACTCTGTGACCTTATTCCAGTTTCCTTCCAGGACATGGTCCCAGCACTGGGCCCTCCCCTTCCCCACAGTTCCAACAGGAGTCATATAAAGGCTGGAGTGAGGTCTTCCCTCCTCTCTATAGCTGAGGGGTACACATCCCAAGGGCCCTAAGTGTGGGGCTGCTCTGTGACGGCAGACACCCAGGACATGGTATTGAGGGGCACTCTTGGCCACCATCTACTAGCTGAAAGCAAACTCCATTCCCAGGCCCTCTAGACACTGCCACAGGCCCCAGGAGGTACCCACCCAACCCCTGCCCTGGTTGTAATGCAGTTCCCCAGGCATGTCTCATCCTGGTCTGGGCTCAGCTATCCCCTCCTGAGAGGCCTCCACCTCCATAATTATCACTCGCTCCCAGGCCGTCCTAGTGGTGACTCTCCCTCCTGCTCAGCCGCAGTTGACAGCAGACCATGGCCACTCACTGAAAGCTAACAGTTTAGTCCAGCTTCTATAACTCTTATCTCCAGCAGTTGGCAACAGGGCTGGTACAGTAGGTGCTCAATAAACAGGCCCCAAGAAGCAAATGAAGGCAGCCCTTCTGACTGAAGCAGAACTGGGAGACCTTGACCTCAAGAGACTTACTCTCAAGAGTGGTAGGAGTGAACAGACCTTCATAGAAGCAAAGGAGGCAGCCACGTTCACCCCTTCAGACCACCGTAGGGGACAGAGGGGCTTGAAAGAACAGCCAATGGGGGCATCCCAAACGTAAGGGCTACAGTGTTTGAAACCAGGGTTACCAGCAAGAGCCTTCTGTGGTCTGGTGCATCCCCATAGTCCTCCCTCCCAATGGCCTTGGCCCTCCATGTGTCTATCCTAGCCAAATTTTCCAGCTTTTGTCAGCATGCCAGAGGTGAGGCAGGAGGATTGCAAGTAGAAAGTCAGCTTGGGCTGCATAGCAAGACCCTGTTTCAAAATTTCAAGGGAAGGGGCTGGAGAGATGGCTCAGTGGTTAAGAACACTGACTTCTCCCCCAGAGGCCCTGAGTTCAAATCCCAGCAACCACATGGTGGCTCACAACCATCTATAATGAGATCTGATGCCCTCTTCTGGTGTGTCTGAAGAGAGTGACATTGTACTCACATGCATAAAAGAAATAAATCTTTTTGTTTGTTTGTTTGTTTGCTTGCTTGTTTTTTGAGACAGGGTTTCTCTGTATAGCCCTGGCTGTCCAGGAACTCACTCTGTAGACCAGGCTGGCCTCGAACTCAGAAATCCGCCTGCCTCTGCCTCCCAAGTGCTGGGATTAAAGTTGTGTAACACCACTGCCCGGATAAATAAATCTTTTTTGGTTTTTCGAGACAGGGTTTCTCTGTATAGTCCTGGTTGTCCTGGAAATAAATCTTTTTAAAAATTTTTTTTCAGGGAAAAAAAAAACCCTGTGTTTTCAAAAGAGATGTTCAAATCATGCTGTGGTGACAAATGCCTTTGGTTCTAGCACTTGGGAGGCAGAGGCAGGTGGATCACTGAGTTGGAGGTCAGCCTGATCTACAAAGTGAGTTCTAGGACAGTCAGATCTACACAGAGAAACCCT